>JAQGAE010001925.1:0-20128 GCA_034696685.1 Julus scandinavius | reverse complement strand
GCCGTTTCATCCCCCACGCTGCACAACACCAAGCGCTGCTGAACCAATACCTGCTGAACAGCACCAAGAACAACCGACGTCCTATCGTTTGGACCCTCGACGCCAAACAGGCCTTCCAAGAAAGCAAACACGACCTCGCAGAGGCAACCACGCTCGCACACCCTTCCGCAAATGAACAACTAGTCCTGATGGTGGACGCCTCGGATCTGGCAATCAGCGCGGTAATGCAACAGTTTAACAACGGTCAGTGGCAACCGCCTGCGTTCCACTCCAATAAACTTTGCCCAGCAGAGCGCAACTACAGTGAATACGCAACCGTCAAACACTTCCGCCACTACACGGACCACAAGCCGCTGGCCTTTGCCTTCACTCAGCTGTTGGATCGATTTATCGCCTCGGTCAGTTCACAACTGACATCAGGCACATCCAAGGAGCGGACAACATTGTCGCGGATGCTCTTCCGTATCTCTATTTTTAACCCTGGTCACAACCGCCTTGACCTGCGCACCGGAATGGCCGCCAACCGCTGCATCGCAGACAGCCACACAGGACGGATTACCATCGCCGCCAGGCCTGGCACTCCAGGAGCCGCCGCTGGCAACCTTAGCATCTTTTCCCATTTCACACGCCACCGCACCAGTACCGGAAGCTGACCGCTCGCACTCGGATGAGCTCGCCCACATCGCAGCGATCTCCCCGCCATCTCTCATTGACTTTCATCGGATAACGGCGGCTCAAGCAGAAGACGAGCAACTGCAGACCATCCTGCGCGATCCGAACTCCGTATTGCTGGACATCCGATTAATACCGCTAGGCGACGGAGGGCTTTGGCTGTTCTGCGACGTCAGCTTGCAAGTCAACCGGCCGTTCGTAAAGCCGCCCTTCCGCCGACCAGTGTTCAACAGCCTACACGGTCTCTCTCATCATAGCGCGCGCACCACCGCCAAACTCGTTAAAGCATGATTCGTGTGGCCATCCATGCGAGCCGACTGCCAGGCATGGTCCCGTTCCTGTCTCCACTGCCAAAGGTCCAAGATCTTGCGGCATACCCACTCGGCCGTGGGTACCTTCTCAACGCCCGATCATTGTTTCGAACATGTCCATATCGACATCGTGGGCTTACTTCCGCCTTCCTGAGGATCCGCGTACATCCTCACTTGCATCGACCGGTTCACGCGATGGCCCAAAGCGTTTCTAATGGACTGCATTACAGCGGAAACGGTTGCCCGCACCTTCGTCCACAGTTAGATCGCCTGCTTCGGCGCGCCCAGCCAAATAACGTGCGACCAGGGCTCGCAGTTAGAATCGGCCCACGAATCACTCGAATCACCCACATCTTCGTGCCACAACGCCAAGTAGAGGCCCTTTGTCTTGACCCTTCCTGCTGGATAGGATTTCGGCGACGAAAGGACGTCCCGACCCGAGCTCCGCGATCAACCCTTTGTTTCTGTTCTCAAACACATCCTGTTTTGCCTTCAGAATGTATTCATTAATATTGTAAATAATAACGTCCTCAAAATAAACACATGTACAAATCGCAACGCTCGTTCCAACGTATATATTGATTTGTAATACGGCTTTTTGCTTTACAGCCAACTTTTTCAGAACATATGTAGACTGTAAAGCGAGGTAAGGGTGTATTTGTAGGAAAATTATGATGAAATATTTAATACGATAGTTACCTCAAAAGTTTCCCTATTTCTTCGTCTGCGCTCATGACGACCATTAAATTTCTGAAAATAATTTAAAGAAACATGAAATTGCCACTCAACACTTTTTAATTCGTACAATACTTTACAAACTGTAACCTCAATAAGAAACACAATCCTCCAGCAGCATCTTTTAGAGCAATCCGTGTGTGTAGGTCAACGTAATAATCATAATATCAGCGCGAACAAACATTTCTCAGTAACCAATATAGAGATAATAGTAGTATGGAAATAATTCTCTTCTAAAAAATAGGATTTCTTAAAAAGTTCGCCTTCCTCACTTCTCGAAACTTATCAAGCGATTGGCCAGACGAGCAAAGAGATTTTTTTTAATATATAGCATAAATATTTTTCTCTCTCTCTAAAACATCTTTTTAGTATTTTTTAGACATTTTTTTTTCTTTTTTATAATTTTTTTTTTAATATTTAGGGTTTTGTCCCGAAGTAATCTTAATATAACTGGGATTTCGGGGTTTGTAGAACAATAAACAGGTGGGATGACGAGATTCAAAAATTTGCCTTGACCGAACAGGCCATTTTGGGGAATCACGAGGATTAAAAATGAGATTTTTAAAGTTGGGAAAAATGCAAAGAAAAATAAAAGCCGAGATAATTCTGCCTCGAATAGTTAAATAGTGAGAAAAAGCACGAGAAACAACAAACGAACGAATGCGGTCGCCATTTTTTTCTATGTTAAATTCCGGCACAACTGAATATATATATACGTGTTAATTTTTTTTTGTTTTCATCCTGGAGGAGGTGTGTTGCTTTCCTTGGTAGAGAAAATGACAGCCATTCCCATATCAGACTTCTTCAGGGTACAGTTCTGAAACGACACAACCTAACATTTGCATTGGCCGGCCAACATAGGGCGCCACGGGCGCCAAAGAGCATTAATCCACACAAGCAGAACACCAGGGGGGTCACCCTAACAACGATCCCAGAAACGAGTCCAAATAATTTAGCCAGAACTAAACGTCATCTAAATCGGCCCCAATGATTGGGGCTTTGATCAAATGACCATCTCGATCTCGCGGTGTACGCAATATATGAAATCCAAGCAAACAACAATGCTGCGAGTATTTCATCAAACCCACAGTAAGCATGTCAGGATTGCATTTTGCTTACTGAGGGGCCAGTTCCCAAATCCCAATTAGCACAAGGTGTCACTGTTAAAAACATGCAAAATTAATTTTTTTAGAAGTGTTTTTTTTTTTTTTTTTTTTTAAATTGTAATATTACGATGCAATAAGTTTGTAGAGGAGGATGGTAAATCTGGGACAAGAACATGAGGTATTTCTTAAGAGGCCATTCAAATACGTCCTCAAGAGGGGGTCAAGATGGTATTTTTCAGTTTTTAGATTATCTGTTTAATTGAGTTTTAAAGGTCAGTGGAAGAGAAATGGACACCGGAAGAAATGTGTTCCCAGTCCCAAATGTACTTGAATTTTTAAAAGCTCTGGGGGAAAGTCTAGATTTTTGAGTAAAATGGACACAATGTGGGCTAGGGGTGGGAGGGGTCAAATTTTGAATGTCCCATAACAGGAAATGCCAATACAGCAATTGTAATTCCACTAAATAATCAATAATTTTACACATTTAGTTTCGAGACAACTATTTTAAACACGTTTGTTATAGCATATATTAACATTTAACATTTTAAAAATTTAATCGGCAAAGGCCAACAGGACATTAAACTTCCAGAAAATGTTAGTTTGGTTAAAAAAACAAGAAACATGCACACTGCATTACGTCTTATTAGCATTTAACTGATTCCCGGTGAAGTGGACCAATCAATCGTGTTCGAACCCTCAGAAATCCCGGGAGTTTGGCCAAACAAAGGAACGTTTGGACTCGTTTCTGGATCGTTCTGGCACCGGTGCGTTACTCAGAATCTAGGTAAATGAGGAAGGTGGGAGGAGATGAGCAGTTGCGATCGTGAAGTATGTTACAAGAGAGTTCAAGATCCAAACAAAGAGAGGATGCCCGAGCCACCAGACCAACGTCCGCAACGTGTGTTCAGCAGCCAGAGCCCCCTTTTTTGCATCCGGGGACGGCAAGACGGTCAAGCGCGTGACCCCTCTCCTGTGCCGCCGCAGCTGCCGTGGTCCTCGACCGCTGTCCACCGCCGCTCATCGTCACGTTCGCAGGGTGTCAGCATCGCAATCCCAGTCGGCACCCGCTAAGATCTCGAAATCCCCTGTAACATACATCGTAACGAAAAAGAAAAAAAGAAAATCAATACGTAACGGGAAACTATCTCACCTGTGCGGCCCCCAGTTTCCGCTGCGGAGAAAAACCTCTACTGTCTTTAGGCCGGCATCTCCAGGATGTGCTGCCTAAATCCGTTCGTCAGCATGCCGCTCAACGGGCCCAGACTGCCGTAACGACCGTTCTCAGCCCAACTCGCGTCTACCATGTACAAAGGGCCTAATAGGCATGAAAATCGAATAAACCAGGTAACGCTACTAGCAAACCCCCAACCCCCACAGGCAACGGAAAAAAAACAACTCGGCTCAACAAAACTACCCGTTACGGTTCGGCGAGGAACGTAGCGTTCGGGCGTAGCTCGCTTATCGTATAAAGCTTATTTGGGTAGTCGTTTGGTTGGGTACTTTAGGGTCCCCCGAATGCATCTAAGGGCCAGAAATGAGATGCAGCAGAAAGGAAGGAACACTGTCGCGGAATATTTTTAGAGGAACTATACGGGCGTTCGCCTGGAACCCAAATTGAGGGAAACCGCAAAAAAAAAGTAGTTATACCAAGTGGCTCGCCGCACTGAGCTTATTTAAGCAGCAATGGTCCTTAGGACTTTGAGGCATGACCCAGGACTATACATGACCTTACAGTAGCAAAAAATTAAAATGATATTTATGTATTATACTATCTGGGATGTGGGACTTAAAAGATTGTTGGTGAAATTTTTTGAATGGGATAAGTGTCCAGTAAAGCTGTGGAAAAAATTTAAGTATATTTCAAGGACCCTCCCCCGACCAACCCCACAATATTTGTCCAAATAACAGAAATGTCCCAAAGCAAGCAGGAAATTCCCACATCAACTGGTTAAACATGAATTTAAAGCAAAACCTCCAAGTTTTACGAGGTGCTAAAAGTCCAAGTACATTTCCAGACTTTCATGGTGACTGAACACTGCTATTAAACGACCATAATTAGGAAAGGGGTATATAAATGATTACGGATACTGTAGTGTTTTTCAACTCTTGGCGCACCGCAAGTTTTTATTTTTAGAGAGAAAACAATCTGTTCTACGATGAACAAAAAGTTTTCTATTCACGATTTTTCAGCGCAGATGCTGGAGGGGGACTAAAGTCAAGCTTTACACCGTAAGTTTGCAAAAACCCTTGCCTAAACAGACCCTCGGACAGGTTACGACAATCCCACACTACGAGTTTTATAGGATTTGGGGAGTTTAGGGGGTGAGGGTGAATGATAACCACATGCAACAACACGATGGTAGATTCAGCACGAAGGAGGGTGTCTGACCGAGCCAGGATTTTCGCCCAAAAAATCGGTGCCCCCCAAAGGACTTGGCGAAATCCAGGCCCGGATGATCTGAGACAGTTCTTCGTGAAATCCACCCACAGAGGATGTGCCCAGCCTCGGTGTTCGGGTCGTGTCGAATCAAACCCATGCTCTTTGTTTGCCTTTTATTTTGGGACGGGAAAGGATATTTAGTTTACGAGCCTGACCGTATTTTGGCTAGGAGTAGCAATTGTCATGTACCGGATACAAATACACAAATCACTAAAGTCAAGTTTGTACGGGGTTGCCACGTTTGTTCCGCACCACCAAAGTCCTCGTAACATGTTTTGGATGCGAGATTTACAATTAAACTATCAATTTTGTACAAGCATTTTGAACGAATTTTTTGGTCAAGTGCTTTTGGCATCAATTTTGAAAATGGCAACCCCGTATCGGAAGAATTTTCCTGCTACGCGAGGTTTGTCGGTGATTTGGTCACGGGCCCCCCACGCAACAGATTTTGATATTGAGAAACGTGATTTTGAATTGTCAAGCGGAAACAAAAAAACTTAAAACTGGAAAATTTATTAGACTAAAAACTTTTTTATTGACGATGAATTTACCTCGAAAGCATACACCACCGGCACGTTTTGTGCGCGAAAAACGCAGCGTCGGGTGGAAAATTACATTTGGACGCAAAGCTAAAAGTTTGATTATACAATTTTTACGGCAAATTTCAAGTGACACAAAAATTGACAAAATGATCCAACCCTTTCAATTTGCACATTTAGGGTTAAAATACGTCTATAAAGAAAACACAAAGCCGAAAATACCGAATCTAGTAAATAGTCAAACATTCAAAATGATATATATCGTGAGAAAATTGGTATATAGAACAGCGGACTTAGCGGCTGTGAGATTTAGATAAAGGTTGGCAATACAACAACTAGGGGGAGAAAAAGGACCAAAAAGTGAGCGCACACGCACACCCCCTACTGGACGAACAATTTGTAGAATTACGAAGCAAACGAAACCAAAATGGGCGACAGAAATAGTGGTGAAGTTAATAATCCTCAAGAGGGCAATGGCATTTCCCCAGATCCAAATGCTAAAAACGTATATATATATCCACGGTACATGATATTTATTATTCCAAATGCACAAACTGTTGAAAATTACATTTTAAATAGCAAAAAAAATATGCACTACTACGTTGGATTTAGACTACAGTTCAAAGAGGGCTTGAGAAGAGCGCACCAGAAGGCCTTGCCGTTATTGGGCTCAGACATTGGCATGACCCACCCGGTCAGCATTGAATTGTGTAAAAGGCGAGTTGCGCCAAGCTTTACTTAGCGCAACCTGCGATTAGAACCGGTGTTAGCCCGGTTTTGACCGCCGGCAACGGTAAATCTTAGTTCGGCACAACTCGCCAGAAAAAAAGAGGCTAGCCATGCGGAGGCAGCGCCTCGTCTTCGAGAGTGTACTCGAACTTGAAACTGAGGAAAAGTTAGAAACTGCACTTTTTTCCCCCGCACTTTTGTTAACTTCCAGAAATTCAAAAATAAAATAAAAAATAAAGCTAAAAAGCAACTCCGAGACGAAAGCCAGAAAAACGAAAAACTGTTCGGGACGAAACAAAGTCACTACGGTATTAGATTACGGACGAGTGAGAGAAAAGAAACTGCTGGGAAATCTGGCAGATTTTATAGTAGTGTAATGATAATTAACGATACGGTGGTGGGTTGATAAAATGGAACGGAACCTAGCATGGGCTGGTGTCCCCTGGATGTATTTCACTCAGAACATGGGGGGGTTTCGGGGATGGAGGAGTGTTCATATAATGTTGGGCGCTCGCGCGGCGCCTTCGTAACACGGGAGGGTATCCAACAAACTGATATTTTACGACTAATTCGAGATTAAAAACTTGCTGTGGAACATAGCTCTTGGCGAATAAAAAATGACAAAAAAAAAAACCAAAAAAAAAAAAAAGAAAAAATCGACTGCTTTTCCCCTTAGGATTAGCCTTGCTCAGACCTCCACGACCGAATATTTAAAATTTCCCCGGATTTTCTAGTTTGTCACGTTATTAAAATGTGGGAAATGAAAGCGTGTCGGTCGTTGGGAAGTCCAGCGGCCAAGCGTCATCCCCCCTCCCTAGGGGGGGGCCGACTGCGGTTCGCTTCCCCCTAAAAACCTACATAACGTGATGATGACTCGGGCGAAAATGGGCCAAGATGATTTCATTTACAAAGGAAAAAAGAGGGGCGCAGCGTGCGCCCCTGTCCGGGGGCCCCCTACCCCTTCACGCCTTAACTCCACTGCTGGCCAAAGGAGTCTTGGTACCACTGGGAGTCGCCGCCGCCAGAGCTAGCGCCATAGTCGTTCCCGTAACTGCTGCTATCGAGGGGCTGCTGAGCAATGGGCTGATTGCCCCAGTTTTGCCCTGAGCTGTTCTGATAGCGCCGCTTACTGTCCCCCTGGTTCTGGTGTCCACCATCAAACTTACGCTTACCGGCCAAATTTCCCCGACCACGAGCGGGCGTGCCCCCACGGACGCCCCGCACCCCTCGACCTCGGGGCGGCATAACTCCCCGGCCACGGACTGGAGGGCCACCTGCGCGGCCACGCAGAGCTGGGCCACCACGCCCACGAGGAGCCTGCAAGGATACAAGAAAAAGGAAAACGGGCAGATCAGGATGAGGAAAAGCGGTGTCTCACGATGGCGGAACGAGACGAGGGCCTCGGTCAGATGAGACGAAACGCCATCGTAAAATTCGAGCCAATCGCCCTCCCCCACAGTCCCACTATTATGATACTTCATCGAAGGCAACGACGGGAGTGCATCTACTTTTTTTTTTTTTTTTGGCCATCTTGTGCAGGAAGGTAGGGATCGCGTCCATTCTCATCTGACTGATTCGAGACTCGGGCTTTAGCATTGCGCCAGAGTATGCGGGAAGGCAAAGCACCAGGGTCAACCTATTCTAGCAGTTATGCGGGTGCAATCGGGATAGTTTAAATGAATTTTTACTCTGGACAGGTGTACCCTTGCCTAACGACCAATGACCATAGCGTCAAATTGCATTCAACTGATCCTAAAACGGCACCGGGGACTTATTTTTTAACTGCCAGATTATATACCACTGCGTTTTGCATATTCCCGAGTGCATTTTTATTTTTTTTAATTTTTTTTTACAGACAAGACCTTTAATGGCATCCCCAATTTTTACCAACATTAATTATGTACACTAGCGTAAACACTCTTCACACTCTGGCTTAGCCAACGTGCCGAGCCTGCGGGGAATCGTGACCCCGCGTAATTTTGACCCTCGTACAATTTGAAAAGTTAATCAAAATTGAAACACAGAAAATGAATGAATAAAGAAACGAATAACGCCAGACTGAAAAGCTTGTGTCACACACCCACCCTATCGGGTCCGCCACGGCCCCTGCTTCGAGGTCCAGGTCCATAGCTGTAGTCATAATAATCATCGTAACGATAGTAATCGTCGAAGTAGGGATCCGCATAGCCACCTCGATAATCGCCATAACCATAGTAGTCGTAGTCATAATCTACAGCAAAAAATTTGCCTATCAGTTAAAAGAGATTGGTACACAATTTGTTTCCCCGCATGCCGAAAAAAATAATAAAAAGAACACAAATATGCTGATACTTTTGGGAGTTGTTTTTGCAATCGTTCGGAAAAAACGGAAGAGGAATGATTTACAAGTCACCAAAAATGAGCGTGTAAACGAACCAAATGAAATGAATATATACTATCACCGACTACTGAATCATAAAACAAATGAGAAAGGAGGGACGAACTAATGCTTCACATCAAGATGGAGTTCGACCAAAATAATAAAAATCAAATGAAGTATCATGCATAAGACTGAGGGAAGGAGAAGGATGGGTGTTCGGATATAAAACGATAGGGTAAAAAAAAAAGCGGCGGCGCTACCCCACCCTAATCTTCAAATGCAGCGTAAGCACCCCACCCAAAAAAATTAAAATGAGATTTTCAACCATTCTAATTGTTCTACTCTCACATTTCAGCGTGAAGATGCAGGAATGGATATGGACATGCTAACATTGGTTTGACAAGGTGCCATCCATCAAAAATGGCATCTCGTCAAGATTTATTGAAGTTTTTTTTTTTTTTCAATAACATAGCAACACTCCTGCATCTTTCCCCCACAGTCAGACCCCAATGCAAAATCAAAACTCACCGTAATCGCGGCCCACGGGTGGTGGTCTCATTCCCCCTCGTCCACCTCCACGAGGGGGTGGCCCGGGCGGTCCCATCATCATCATGCTACTGTGAAGAGAAAAAGCTCACCCTGGTTAACACAAGAACACTCGTCAACGATTAACCAAAATCACCTTGGGTCCCCTACCTCTGTTGCATTATGGACATCATTCTTCTCTCCCTTGCCCTTAGCTGTTCTTCCTTTTTCTTTTTGTCTGATGGCGGTTTTGCCAGGGACACTTCCAGCTGAGCACCACCCAGATCCTTGCCGTTCAGATCATCCATGGCTTTGACGGCACTGTCACGATCGTCAAAGTGCACGAACGCATAATCCTTGATTTTCTTGACACGCTCAACCTTGCCAAACGGCTCAAAGAGTTCCTTCAGTTTCTCTTCAGAGACGTCTTGCGTGAGATTACGGACGTACAATACTTTGACCTAAAACGAGATGTCGGTATTGCCGTAATTGTTTTAAGATGCTTCTTTAAGGATTCGCCGAAGGTAGCTTTACCAACCTTGGACATTGTCTCTTGATCTGGTTCTTCCTGCGGATCTGCCCAATCCACGATGATGTCGCATCCCCACACCTTGATTCTGCCAGTGCCAAGCCTCCTCTTTGCGAGGGAGGCAGCTTTGTGGGATTCATACTCCAAGAAGCAAAAGCCTCTGTTCTTTTTGTTTTCGTTAGGTGAACTATAGATGATCACTTCCGTCAGACCAGCTGAAAATGATTTAGCAAATTAGGGGCGATGTTGGGACTAAAAAATCATTGAGAACTTCTTTATCGTTTACTACTTCACATACCAGCTAGTTTGGTGAATTCTTCAAGAATCTCTTCCTTGCTTTTGCTTTTTGGAATATTTCCAACAAAAAGTCGAAGATTTGGAACAGAAACATTAACTTTCAGTGTCTTGCCCTTCTTTATTTCGTGGTTATCCAGCTTTGTTTTGAAAATTAAAATGGACGCATTAATGTTGCCCATTAACCATCTTCCACATTTAGAAGCAGGTTCTTTTTTAAGGTAATTTGTTCATGGTCATACCTGTTTGGTGGCTTCTAGGGCGCCGGCACGATCACAATAAGTGACAAATGCATACCCACGGTTCTGCCCAGACATTGGGTCCATCATTAACCTAAGATCCCAGATTTTGCCACACATTTCAAAAAGTGGAATTAGCTCATCTTCATAGATATCCTTGGGTATTTTACCCACAAAGACTTCACAACCACCTCCTGGCTGAGGTGCATCCCAATCTGGTGGTGGGCCGCCATACTTTCTTTGACCCGTCGTTACGTCTAGTGTGTAACCTGTCCTTTCTAAAATAGCCTATTAAAACAAACAAAATTTGATTACCGAAACAATAAGCAGAAAAAAAACTTGTTTAGAATTTAGAGAGTAAACCCACTTTAATTTTGTCTTCATCTGGCCCTTTTGAGGTTGTGCTCGCTGGACTGGTAGGTAGTTTGCTTTTTTGTCTGTACGTCTTCATGACGCCACACAAGTAAGCGCTTTTGTTGGACACATGTTCGAGATTACTATCGAGGAA
The DNA here is from genome assembly GCA_034696685.1 of Julus scandinavius. Taxonomy (NCBI): domain Eukaryota; kingdom Metazoa; phylum Arthropoda; class Diplopoda; order Julida; family Julidae; genus Julus; species Julus scandinavius. Next base: position 9,142 of record JAQGAE010001925.1, on the reverse strand, counting down.
CTGTTTGAGCACGGCTAGAGCGCCATCCACGGGGAATTCCTTTAGAGCATCCAATGCTCTTTCATCTAGATCCACATGGGCTAGCTTTCCTAGAATTAGGAATGAACAACTGGCATTTATGGCGTTATTACTTAACTAATGCCACCATTTGGTTCGAAAGATACCTTTGCGGTAAATTTCATCTAGTTTGTCCGCCACTTTGTCATTCAGTCCATAGTCGATTAGTTTCTGGTAGTCCTCTGTGTGTTCTCCTCCATCGGAATGTTCGCCAGCATCTGTTTGTTCCACTTTAGGTTCCACCATCTCGGTGTCATTAACCTCACCATTGCCTTCAGCCATTCTTTAATTAGACAAAACAAAACTTTTTATAGCAGATTTCAAACTATGTGTTTTGCATTTCAAACCATAGAAGGGTATTTTTTAAAAATAAAAACTGCGAATTTATATAATGTAAATATTTTACATAATTTAGATAATCGCCTACCATTTGTTTTACAGTATAAAGGGTACTAATGTTCAAAAGATATTAATTTTTTACATGGCATCATATTCAATTGAAAAATAAGAATTGGATCATACATTATACTTTCTGTCATATAACAATTTTGAAAACAACACTTGGGGGTATTCTGATTCGAATGGTTTTCAATTAACAACTTGTAAACTCACTATTACAAATACCCCAAAACAAAGTATTAAAAAAAGGGGAGTTAATTTACAATATATAATAATAGTAAAATTATAAATAATAAAACAAAGTTCTTTACATTTCTTAAAAAAAAAAAAAAAAAAAAAAAAAGAACGTAATTAAATAATTCCTTTTGAAAGTTTAGAAATATGGAATTGCCAATTTAGGAAGCGCATAGCCAAAGTTAAATCGAGCAAACATTGGCACTTGACCAGAAATTGTTTTATAACATAAACATTGAAATTACCTTTTAAAAATGCCTACCGAATAACAATAACTGATTATAAGTTAAAATAGAAGCGGCAAATTAATCTCAAAATGCTTTTTCGAGTTTACGCGCAAAATTTCATTGCTCAAGGTTGTAATTTTTAACTAGTTTCGTTTTCACAATGGAACACTTCGTTCTAAATTCTAATCTGGAAACTAGAAATTCCAGGAAAACGTTCGAATTTTGAGGAATACGGGCACGCGCCTACCGTTTAAAAGATTCTCACGCGACTTTTGCACGTGGGAAGCGAAAAAAGGAGGGTCCAAGTTCACGTATTTTATTTACCCCCCTCCCATCCGTGCACAAGACGAGCACGCCATGCACAATGGACTTCGCTCATTGGCGAGGCCTAAACCGTGGCATCGGTGACGCCATTTTAGCTGAGCACGCCGACTTGTCATGCCAAGCCATTTTTGGCGCTCGACTTGCCACAAAAGCCACGCTGCGAAAGCGTTCGCAGATAGCACACTTTCGACCACGGGAGACAGGCGACACAGGTAAGACCCCGACGATGAGCTAAACCGTCCGGGACGATCGTCCATTCATCGCCAAAATTCACTTTGGCCGCCGGCCGGTTGAGCCCAACGCCATTGTTCGAGAGAAGCATGGCTCCCACGCTTAAAAAAAACCCTACAATTTCGCGGTACATCTACCACGAAAGCGCGTCAAATTGACAGCGCTTAACCCTAATTCGCATTAATGCCCAGCAACCAGAACGCAACGAATGACTGTCTTACCTTTCAATGTTTTATCTACAAATTTACAACTTAAAATGTACACTGTAAAAATGACACAAACTACAAGAAGGGAATGGCGGCAAGGACAACGTGATTGACACGTCTACGGGATCGGTGAAAGGGGTAGCACGGGCTAGCCTCGAACCCCGAATGCGTTTTCGCTATTGTCACTTTGATTTTCAAAATGTCGATCGCCGTTTTCACCAAAAACGATTTGAAACTGGCGAGAGATGTTGCCACATGTGAAAACTGTACGTTTGACCGGTAAAATTGAGGTTAAAATGACCGGTAAAATTCATCTATGTCGTAAAATAGGGGTCGCTGGCGTCATTCGCGCGCTGTAATAGCCCCGCCTACTAATCCTCATGAGTTCGGAAAAATCAACAAAGGGGCTTGCATGCTTGCCAACGCTTCAAGCACATGAAATAGAAAACGCCACAGGGAGGCGCTGAGACCATGCACCAAACAAACTTATTACTCTCAAGACTTCCGCCCAGAATGATTTTAATTAATAATGGGTGAAATTGCGAAATTAAATTGGCGTTCGCTTCAATGCGGATGTACTATTTCGGTTATATTAAAGACTGGCTAAAAACAACTAAGTTATATGATTACAATCTTCATCAACTCCAAAACAAGTGCTATTGTTAGGTCATGGTGAAAGTGTCTCAAAAATAAATACATTCATCAATAAATGGTCTCTTTGCACTTGCTGCTCATTGAACTAATTTGTAATTCAAATTAGTTCTCTTGTTCTGCTTATGTCTACCAAAAATAAAAGGCAACTTTTCTATTTAAAAGACGAAAACTAAGCTAATCTGTCTCAATTACAAGTGTTGCAAATGGGTTTATTAATTCAAACTTTTGTTTTCCGTAAATAAGGGAAAGCATTGAAATTTCCCACCACCAAGAAACCCATGCAAGCATCACCACCTAGCGACAATTTCATTTCCACCAAGAACAACGTGTTCAACTTAACCAGGCGTTTCATAATCTCTCGCCATTCTTTTTGTGCACCGAAAGTAAACACGAATTTATGACATTCCAGGAAAAAAATTCGAGAATAAACTTTTGGTGTCAACTAGTAATTTCGCTAAAACTTTTGTTGTAATGCCATTTGGTCAAAGTTCATTTTAAAAACCCATCTAGTAACGGTTTAACGGAAAGCCCGCCAAAGCACAGGGCTCGATTGATTTCTGTTATAATCTTTACGTTTGGAATGTTTTTTCTCTGAAAACAATGGATTCGAATCAACGTCGATGTGCTAATTGCATATCGGAATTAAATAATGTTGAAAATTTAACATGTTTTTCATTGATACCAAATCATAACCGAATTTCTACGTTAAAAATCTTTGTTCCGCTCGGCTCACGTGGCGGCAAAATCAGATTCCAAACTAGGCCTAAATGTAACAAAGTTGACAACACAATCGAGCCTATGAACAAGTTATCAATTGTAATTTTAAGTCTCGTTTCGAGATAAACAGAAGCAATGTAGGTCAAAGAACGTAACACGGGTTTCTTCGCGGAAAAATCTCGATTGTCACGATTCCAAAGTGACGTTTGAAATTAAACCTAATTTAGGACTAACCCAACGTGACAACTGCCATTGACAAAAACGAAATCGGTCAGCAATGCCAGCCCAAAGCGCGGCATTCCACAAAAGACGCCCCTAACGTCGCATTGCGCATTCTTTATGCAAATCACATTAATTATAATATTGAGGAAATACGAAATAATTACCCGCTATCTGTTTTTGTTTCCAACTTACGGCGGTTCCCCACCTCAAACCCGTCTTCTTCTACCTGTCGATGTAGTGGTACGCAGGGTGACCACGCAATAGGGAATTTCCCTCGTATATGCAAACAAGGCTAGATTTTTCAAATTCTTTGTTGGCCTTGTGCAGATTTTCCCAACGGTTTGCTCCGCCTTAGTAGTTTTAAACTTCCCGATTGTTGTTTTTTAATTGGATTAAAGTTTTAAAGATAGTATTTGCCGATTTGGACACCCTTCAAATATTTTCATGCTTTCAAATTAAAGAAACATTAAAAAGTGTATGCTTTATTTCTAATTTTCTGAAGTTGTATTCTCAAGATGACTCATGTTTGAATTTTATAATTAGGTAAAAAGGTAAGAGGAGGAGGCTCGACATTATAACTTGGCACAACGATGACAAAAGGAAAGGGGTGAGTCAGTTTTTTTTCTGGAATTTTGCGGACACCATTTTTGAATGGCTGTGCTAGGAAAACGAGCCTGTGTGACCAATCTGCACGTTGTTCTAGTTATGATGTCAGTGTGGGCATGCGCGGACACCTGCGGATACCTGTGTCGGTGTAGTCATTCGAAAGTTCGAAGGCAGACTGTTCGCCATTGTGGAATTCGCGCAAGGTGTGTCCGAAGCCATGAAGTTTCGCAGGTAGAATCCTGAGCAATTTCAAGGGATAATTCTTGTGGAAAATCCACGCTGGAAGCGAAAATGATGTCGGGACGTGTTTTTCTGCTGGTATTGAACGTGTTGATATTGAAAAGTTATGGCCAGTTTCAGTGGCAAACACGAGATGCGTTTGACGAAATCCGCGACAAGATGGACAGTGTTTCTGCTGATAATTGCAACGTGAAATTTGAACACAATTTGCGACTGGATAGCGATGTCCTTTCTCATCTTCCCAACATAGCCGAACTGGAGGTGAATCCCGTATTTCCCAACAGGACGGCTTTGCTTCACGTTCATAACATGGCCATGAGCAGGGCCTTTTTCTTCAGTTACATTCTGCAGAAATCAGTGGACGACTACGAGCCTGGAATGATGTATTATTTCTTATCCGTTATCTCCGACGTCGCAGCCAATCCACGATTGAACGCCAGTGCTATCTATTTCGCACCAAACATGTCCTATACTCCGTCCTACAGAGGCTTTTTCAATAAAACTTTTCCGCTTTTTGCTCCCAGAGCTTTCAGGTAAGTTATAGGCCTACCTGTGGCATATAGGGCGTTGGCCATGACTAATGTTGAAAGTGACGAATTTAGTGTTTTGATCGACTGGAAGTTCCTCAAAAACTACTTTATTGTTTAGTTATGGTGGTGTAGATTCAAAACTTGGGACATGTGAATATTTAGACAAGTCTACAAAATTACAAAAGATTATCTCATTTATCAAAAGAGGAAGTGACCTTGCTGACAGATAATACAACGATTAGACTTAATCAGAGTTTGTTTACTACATTTAAATTTGTAAATAAAATGGTTGTGGGTTCATATTTTATAATTCTGTAATCTAGTATTTTCCCCCACGGAAATATTAATCCTCATATTTAAAATTAATCCATTGTCTGCCCAATTCCAATTAAATCTAAAATTGACCATATTCTCTATTCTAACATTATGCAAATTTTGTCTTCAGAGCTGATGATTTTAATGATCCGTTCCACATGATGCGTATTTCTACCATGAATACCATCGAAGCCATCGATCTGGGTGCAATACGCAGAGATCAGCGCAGTTCCAATTACAGTGATGACCGATATCGCATCAACGAATGGTACAAACATTGGCTGCCCGATCTTACCATTCGTCAGGATACGAAGATTGTGTATTACGTGGAGTTTACATATGCCAACAATACCAATACTACGTTCAGCTGGCACGGACCGCCCGGTATATATTTAGCTTTTAGCTGCGAATTTAAGCATGTACCAATGGTCAGATATTTCAATTTGTTTTGTGTGACTTTCTAGGCGGGGAGGAAACCGTTGGTCCAGTAAAGTGGATAAGACCTTATTTTGATTGTGGACGTTCAAATAAATGGGTCACTGGTGCGACATCGCCTATTCCAGACATTTATCCTCGACACACTGGTTATAGACACATTGAATTACCAAAGTAAGTTGTTGTGCTTCTGTCGATTTTGTATGCATTGCATTTTTACTTGTGGAATATTTAAAATTCTTTTAAAACTCTTCAAGATATGCTGCTGTAGCTGCTATGGAGCTTGATTTTGATCGTGTCGACATCAATCAGTGCCCACGTGGGCAAGGAAATTATGGTCCAAACAAGTTTGCTGGCTCGGCACGCTGTAAAATTGATTCTACAGAGGTGAGGTTTCACAACATTCTTTAGTTTCTCTCAGTGTCACGTTGAAAATACATAATTATTTACTGATGTGTCCTTTTGGTTTATAGTGCGAGCCCTTGCAAGGTTATGGTTTTCGACGAGGCGGCTATCAATGTCGCTGTAAGATAGGCTACAGGTTGCCATACATCATCCGGCAACCGTATTTGGGTGAAATTCTGGAGAGGGCTACCAAAAACGAATATGACAAAGGTTTTGAGTGTCTCAGAGTTGGATGTAAGTTCTGCTATTCATTTGGAAAATTTTTGCATTACCTTTGATATTATTTATGACTTATTTAACCGTTTTATCTCTTCTTATATACAGATGTCATGATTTTGCCTCAGAATTGGGAACGTGTTGATTTGGCAACGAGGCAGAAATACATGGGTCAATTTCAGTATGACGAATATCTGTCTTATCATGCAGAGAATCAGGGACTGTACCATAACATGGCACAGAGAAATGTCACTCGCCTAGGATTACATATCAGGACTAATCTTACAGCCTTCAATTGCCAAGCAAGGTTTGTAATGATAACTTTCTATGAACAATATTTTTGAATCATCAAATTGCATTATATGCGGCATACATGTTGTTGCCGTCTGCTAATTCAATTGGTTTGTCATTTTTCTATCACAGGATAAACGAGACCCAAATGCCCGGAGACTTCAACTACGGGGTGGAACCTCAGTTTGAAAACGAAGCTCGCATGGCCGTACGCTTGGCCAATTTCATCAGCGGCTTTTTACAGATTGTAGACTCCACCGAACAGTTTGGAGAGTTGAGATTGGCTGATCAGCCGCTCACCGAGGATCAAATGTTTGGCGAGGTTATCGCTACAACGATGGGGAACGTTCGTGTTTGGGGTGCTGGCGCTTTTTGGGACCGTAACAAGTTCACGAATCGCACGTTTTTTGCGCCATTTGCATACAAGAAGGATTTGAACACTCGAAGATATTTTGCCGAAGACCTGGCACGCAGGAAAGGTAAAGACCATTACCTGAAAAAGGATTGGTTTCGCCTAATGAAAACCAGATGGGCAACAACTACTGACGATCTAGAAGAATTCATCTTGAAAATTAAAATCAGAGGAAACAGCTCTGGGGAATACCAAACCAAGTATGATCACTATCCGGTTCGTTACAAGGCTGCCGAACTGAGACACGGCCACTGGACGGCACCTTACTTTGACTGTGGACTCCTCAACAAGTGGGTGATCACATATGTTGCGCCATTTTTTGGCTGGGACAGCATTCGCAACAAGCTGGAATTCAAGTAAGTAATTCTTTTATTTATGAAAATAAATATTATCATGAGTAAGTTTTTTTTATGAAAAAGATATTTCAGAGCACTAAAACCCTTCTGTTTCTTTGATTTAAGTTTTATTCATTAATTACACACAATTACTACCTGTTGCACGCAACTACTATGTCTAATTTGTTTGAATTTTCTTAATTTTTACACCATGAACTTTTAATTTTCCCAAAATAACATAGCAGTAAATTTCAATTCAGATTTCGTAACATGTGAAATAACTTTCAAAATGTTTTACTTGCAGGGGTGTCGTGACAGTGTCTTCTCTCCTCGAAAAACTCGACATCAATCAATGCTCACAAAGCTACAGCACTCCTAATGCTTTCAGAGGTTCTCACAGATGCGATTTGCGATCGAGCATGGTAAGTGGAATTTGGGATATCGATAATTAGCCCACCTTTGACACGATTTTTTATATGCGGTAATGAAACGATGTATCATTGTATTTCAGTGCATTCCTATGCTGGGACGTGGTTACGACGCGGGTGGATACAAGTGCGAATGTGAGCAGGGTTACGAATATCCATTTGAGACCCCCATCAACTATTTCGACGGCCAGTTGCTGGAAGCGGAGTTTGACAATATGGTGCAGGATAAACCCACGAGGTTCGACATGCTCAGGTGCCGTATCGCAGCAGCTGTCACCGTCCAGAGCAGCGTCTGCGTTCTCCTCGTCTTGCTCATCGCAACTATGTTCTTTCGCCGATGGTAACTTAAAATGGCGATGATGAAATAACTGATACATGCCTCTGGTAGCGAAATTGCAAAGGCATGGTGTCGTTAAGTGATTCTTACATCTGTGAAATCAGACGCTGTTTTGAAGGTATGAGCTTGAATCTCACGATGGCTGTAAGTGTTGGCATTTTAGTCTTTTGCTAAACTGCTACTCTCAGCGATTGTATGACATGTTTTGTTGCAAGATTTACTTATGTGTCTTATACATTTTTTTGATGACATAAATTCCAGTATTATACTGCTGGGATTTGTCATGCATGCAATCATTAGCTTGTAATATTGCATTCTTGTTTTGGAGACATTGGAATCTTGCAACACTACATTCTTTGTTATGGGAAAATTAACCTTAGTTTGATTAGAAACCCCCAGTTTGTGTGTTTCGATGGCATTTCCAGAATAATCCACACAGACTTGAATCAATGATGGCAAGAAATTGCTAAAAAAAGATTTCACGGGATTATTAAATAAGACTGTTCACTTCCGGAGTCATAAGGTAAGAAGTCTAATGAAACTGAAAGTTGGCAATACTCTAGCTGATTATGCGAGATTAATTTCTATGCGTTAATCGTCCCGAAATTAGCCTGAACAAGTGAATTGCATAATGTACCCAAAATTAGGGGGAAAAGGTTGAATTTTATCTCACATAAATCCGTCCAGGCATTTTACTTCTATATCGTCATTTTATACTGTCTCTACAAGTTCAAACATGCGATTTTCTACCTTTTTTTTAGTGATTGTATTTTTTTTTTTGTCTTATGAGATTATTTTCTTAAAGGCTGAAATTGAGATTAATTTAATCGATTATGATGCTTTTATTGATGCAGCTCATCATGCACGAATCTCTTAGCCAGTAATATAAAGCATTTTAGCAATAAATAATTTTAATTTTGACAGAATTTAACCTACTGATGAAATCATTCCTATTGTTGATGAATCAATAATTAGTATTTTTACATATAAAGATCAAACATTCCAAAATTGCATAAATTTGATTTAGCCTATCTTTATCAACATAGCCTCGTTCATGTTTGAGTCCTTTTTGGTCTCATTGCCATCTAACTTTGCCTTAAATAATGTTTTTCGGTGGTGGCAAATGCGATTTTATTGTTAAACCGAGCATAATAGCATGGTCAACGTAATGCAGTTTTTATAATTGTACATAGCAGACTTTAATATCTTATTTGTACAGAATTTGTATGTAGATTCAGTAGTCTGTGTTGGTTTCTCAGAAAGTTAAGGAGAGTTGAGATTAGGCAAGATTGCAGTTATCCATCAGTTTGCACTATCAGTG
>JAQGAE010001924.1:0-20133 GCA_034696685.1 Julus scandinavius | reverse complement strand
TTTAAGACAAATTTCCAGAATGTGAAGGCATGCTTTCAGAATTTTAAGGCATACTAACAGAATTGTAAGGCATATTTCCACAATTTTAAGGTATATTTCCACAATTTTAAGACAAATTTCCAGAATTTTAAGGCATGCTTTCAGAATTTTAAGGCATACTCACAGAATTGTGAGGCATATTTCCACAACTTTAAGGCATATTTCCAGAATTGTAAGGCATACTAACAGAATTTTAAGGGATATTTCCAGAATTCTAAGGCGTGCTTCAGAAATTTAAGGCATATTTCCACAACTTTAAGGCATATTTCCAGAATTGTAAGGCATATTTCCAGAATTGTAAGGCTTATTTCCAGAACTGTAAGGCATATTTCCAGAACTTTAAGGCCTATTTCCAGAACTTTAAGGCATATTTCCAGAACTTTATAAAGTTCTGGAAATATGCTTTAAGGCATATTTCCAAAATTTTAAGGCACATTTCTTAAATTTTCAAGGGGATCATCCACAATATTTTTCCGAATAACGGATATTTCCCGAAAAAGACAAGAACTTCAAGCAAATTTCCTGCCTTTTTAGAGGTTACAGAAATTCAAGCATATTTCCCGACTTATCCAATTTTCATGTCTGCTGAACCCCATGTCAAAAAACATGTTTAGCATAAAAGAATAATCCTTTGGATTATAATTAAAGAAGCCTATACAAAAATAAAACAAATGCCTAAAAATATTAAGAAAATTACAACAACGAAAAAATTGTATTTATCCAGAAAAATGTAAGTGCTAGAAAACAAAAGCAGCTTGCTACAAGTTGTGATAAATATATAAGTGCAACAACATCTTTGAAAATAAGTCTGCTTTCTTTTCCACATCTCCTGCTGAAACCCCCTAGCTTTTGGATTAGATTTTGTCGGTGCAAATATCGATTTTTGAGACAAAAAAATATGTCTCCATTTATTCTCAACAATAATCTCCTCGAAAGAAGACCTCTGCAAATGTATTTAATACAACTTTCAAAATATACGACTTCAATTTTTAGAAATATATAAAAAACGGATGTCTAATACCATCAACCAATAACATGCATCCTTACAAATATTCTCAACAAAATATCAAATCTTTTTTCCCAAACGAACCAATTTTGGAAAAATACACAACCACAATTCTTTGTAATACAAGTTTTTGCTAGATTTGGTGCCGTGAAGGGTTCCAAACATCAGACTTGGGCAAAATGTACTCATGAGTACCGATTACGAGTATACCTGTGGAATCGTGCTCAGTAGTACGAGTTGTATAGTAGCCAGACTGGGTTTATTTGGACTCGTGGATATGAGTACTGAGTACGAGTACGGCGGATTGAGAAAGAATCGTTTAGGGAACTCGATTTATTTTAAACACATGTGCAGTTGGTTTTATTACGAGCAGAAACAATTAAAATCTAATAAAATCTTAATGAATACGAGTACACAAACCCTCTAAAACATCAGCTAAAACTTAATAAGTACAGGGGAAAAAAGAACAGTATACATCCAGTAACAAAAGGATCATAACAACTGGCACATTTTATGCTTTTAGAGAGGTTAGTCATTTACACAGGATGCATTTAGTCAGGTTACACAGTATATATAAATGAACCTGTCTAAAGGCAGTTTTCACCGGTTCCAGCGTATGCATTTAGACAGGTTCTACTGTATACACGAGTCCCAAGTCGTGACTGGCACATTTTATGCTTTTAGAGAGGTTAGTCATTTACACAGGATGCATTTAGTCAGGTTCCACAGTATATATAAATGAACCTGTCTAAAGGCATGCATAGTTTTCACCGGTCCCAGCGTATGCATTTAGACAGGTTCTACTGTAAACACGAGTCCCAAGTCGGGACTGGTACGTTTTATGCTTTTAGAGAGGTTATTCATCTACACAGGATGCATTTAGACAGGTTCTCCTGTACTAAATTTTATGCTCATTTTCGTGAATTTATCTTATTTCTAAAGACAATATTTTGTTTCGTTTTGATGAATATTTGCAAATAGTTGAGTGTTTTCTGAAATATAGTTGAATTTCAAGCTGACGCAGGCTGATTTGAATTCAGGGAATGTTATTAGATTATCCATTAAATGGATTCCCACTTTATAGCAGCTATGGAATCGTCCGATGTTATATATATATATATATAGTTGCCATACCAACTGGGCTATCAGTCTAAGTTTGTATGAAAATGTGGTTTTCTTTTATTATATACCTTCCTCTCTTTTGCTCGTATTTCTTATACGAGCACCTCATCCTTAATCCCAACATTTTTTTTTCTATTCACTATTTCTTCCCTAAGGGACAATTAATATTAGTCAAGAAATTTCCCTCTGAAAGCAGAAGCAAAAAAAATAAAACACAGCTTCCGAAAAGGCAAAACACTGATTACAACAGTGTGAAAAGAATTATTTAGTTAAATAATATATATATATATATATAAATCCTTCCTATTTTGATGAGTTGTGTATTAAAGAAGAAATAGATTTATTTCATCCTCTTAGTTTAAGGTTGGATGCACGCTTCTTCCACTTTGCATTTACACTATATTAAATTAAATGTCAGTTCACTCGTTATATATATATATATAGGATAGTATGCAACGTGGAACCTCTTTAAGTTGGGCAGTGAAAAAACATTAGATCCACCTTGATCGGTCCTCTTGAACTGATAACCCAGTTGTGAGCCATATTTGACCCAAACGTTTGACTGCAAAGGACATGCATGGGACTACATGCACATATATGGTTATTATTAATTTGTTTATATGGTTATAAGTGGCCTCACATGCACAAACCATAGATTTATGGTCATACATTGGCCTTAATGCACATATATGGGCCATACATGCGCATATTTGGTTATACCTGGGCCTTAATGTGCACATATATGGGTCTTACATGCACATGCATGGCCATGCATGGACTTTACATGCACATATGTGGTCATACATTGGCTTTACATGCACATATGTGGTCATACATGGGCTTTACATGCACATTTATGGGTCTAACATGCAAATACATGGACCTTTATGCACATATATGGTCATACATGGGCTTTACATGCACATATATGGTCATACATGGGCTTCACATGCACATACATGGTCATACTTGGGCTTTACATGCACATATATGGTCATACATGGGCTTTACATGCACAAGTATGGTCATGCATTGGTATATATGGTCATAAATGGCCTCAGATGCACATATATGGTCCATTCTTGCACCTATTTGAGTCTTACAAATGCATGGACCTTTATGCACATATATGGCCATACATGGGCTTTACATGCAGATACATGGTCATACATGGACATTAATGCACATATATGGGCCATACATGCACATGTATGGTCATAAATACGCTTATATGGTCACATATGTTACAGGTCTTGCCTTATCTAGAAAAAGTCCATAAATAATTTTTTCCCACCTTCTGTATATATGAATAATGCATGCAAAACATATGAGGAGATATGGGGCATGTGTGATACATGCCCATATTTGGAGGTTGATAGTAGCGTGCAGTTGCGTGCGTGTTTCGTATTATAGGTACATCGCACGACCCCTATTAATTTAATATTCGTAAGCGTTTGAAAACGAGTTTGGGCATGTGCTGTTTAATATGGCAAATGATGACCATTTGATAAATGGGGCCCATGAAGCAAGTTGTCATTAGGAGAGGCGTGTGTGTGTATACACACGTGTAAAGTGCGTGTAATAAATGATAAACACGCTTTTATCACCACTGGACAAACATCCTCTCAGCTCGTCTCCAAGATTCTTCTTCAAAATCTAATCATTTTCTTCCCAACACCACATGCTTTCTGGAATTATTAATGATCCGATGGGACAGGGGCCTTCTGCCGAATGTTTATCAATACCGTAGGGCGTTTTTTTTTATAGAAAACCCAGCGTTGCGGAAATTATCTTCAACCCCGACATTCTTTTCATCCCCCCATGTGTGTGTTTTTTTCACTTATTTTTCGAGGGGGTTTCGAGAGTAGAATTTTTGTATCTCACCAGCAAGGTTTTTTTTTATATTTTGGGTTGTGGGGGTGAGGGGTGAGGGGTGAGAGGGAGGTGGGAGGGGTAGGGAAAATAACCCAAAAGCGATCAATCGATTAAACTTTTCCAAACGGCATCTGCTCTCTCAGGCAAAATGTCAATCACGTGACCTTTTTAACTCTGAAATGTTAGCGGGTCATTCGCGATGATATTGTCACGTGGTTCGTGCTTATTTTTAGCTCGGAGATCCAGGCCATGCATGGAATTAAATCGCGTCAATACACACGTCTCTCTCTCTCGAATTCAATTTCCTAGATCGGCCTATTTACTGGGGCCTCACTCACAAATATACACGAGGTGAAGCACCAATATTGGCTTCGGAGAATGGAAAAATTAAATGTGGGGCTTTTGCTCTATATGTGGATAAATCACAAACTGGACATGTATAACCGTTCAAGTGACATGTATGGCCCATGTATGATCGTATATGTATGCAAGGCGCGTATATATAGCCCATGCATGTCCAACTTTGTCTACATCGGCCTAATAACTGGGGCTTCCCCAATATTCAAGGTGGAGCACAAATGTATGGCCCATGCATGACCATGCATGGCCCATATCAGCTCCATGTATGTCCATATACGTATGTGCATGTAAGGTCCATGTATGACCATATATGTGCGTGTGAGGTCCATACATGATCTCACATGTGCATGTAACGTCCATAAATGTGCAAATAAGGCACATGTATGACCATATATGTGCATGTGAGGTCCATGTATGATCTCACATGTGCATTTAACGTCCATAAATGTGCAAAAAAGGCACATGTATGGCCATATATGTGCATGTGAGGTCCATGTATGATCTCACATGTGCATGTAACGTCCATAAATGTGCAAATAAGGCACATGTATGAACATATATGTGCATGTGAGGTCCATGTATGATCTCACATGTGCATGTAACGTCCATAAATGTGCAAATAAGGCACATATGAACATATATGTGCATGTGAGGTCCATGTATGACCATATATGTGCATGTGATGTCCATGTATGATCTCACATGTGCATGTAACGTCCATAAATGTGCAAATAAGGTCCATATATATATATATACGTGCATGTGTATGTCCAACTGTGTCTAGATCGGCCCATTTATTGGGGCACCCCCATAAACAAGGTAGAGCAACAATTAAGGCCCATATATTCATAGCTAAACAATCTATACGCGGTTAATTAAGGCACATAATGTATTGACCATCGTTGGCTAAATATGGTCCACAGATGGCCATATAAGGCACACAAATAGCTATATATGGATTTAAATTTCCTATAAATAACCAGTTAATATTGATAATCCCTTTATAAAACAAGCATTGGTCCATTCCATTCCATCGGAAATTTAATGTTCATTTAAGTTATAAGGTTTACATACACGGCACTATCGAATTAATTTTGCAATAAACACCCTCGTCTTTTGTTGGGAATGATGTCGATACGCTGAAGGGGAAAAGATTTAATATCCTATTTAATCCGTCTTAATCAAAGCGTCATTAAATCGATTTTTTATTTTTATGGAAATGATAACAAAAATGTTGCCCCTGAAGATAGGCAATCACTGCTTGCTTCAGAGCTAGACAGTATAGCCTACTTATTCAAAGCGTTCTTCAGGGGCAATATTATTAAGTACAGTGGAACCTCGATTTACGAACGTCTCTGTTTACGAACAATTCGACTTACGAACACCACACGTTGTTTCGATTTACGAACGGGACAAAACCCTGTGGGCTACCAAAAAAGTGCGAAGTTTTAGTGAATATGGCGTTAAGAAGAATCAAAAACGTATTAATGTTGATTTAAAAAACGGAAATTATATCTAAACATGAAAGTTGTGATCGCGTTTTGGATCTTGCCGAGGAAGTACAACATGGCGAAATCGACGATCTGCACTATTCTAAATAATAAAGATGCGGTTTCTTTTTTTTTTTGGTAATTCAACTGCTTTTTTCTAATATTACTGTTATATGTGAACCTTCCACGCATTTGTAACGTATCTAACAATATATAGAACCTTTTAAAATTTGATGAGGTTGGTGTTGTGCAGAGCCCCAAAAAGCACAAATCGACAACACAAAATTGATTAAAATATGTGAAATATGGGGCATAGTCTTGATACAGGGGGAATTAAGATGAAAGGGTGGTGTTGAGCAAACGAGGGCATTTTTAAGACCTCCTTAGTACACGAGCCCTTCGTTTTCAGGTCAGAATCCTGCGACGATTCTCGTGGATTTTGTCATTCAACTGCCAAAAATTTAATTCCACACATAACACTGTATTATTTCCAAATATTAAACCATTCCATGTTTAAAAAAATATTTAAAAAATGTGGACAAGGAACGCATTATTTGGATTTACATTAATTGCAATGGGAAAAATTGATTCGAATTACGAACTTTTCCGTTTACGAACAGGATCATGGAGCGGATTAAGTTCGTAAATCGAGGTTCCACTGTACTGCCGAGCGTTGAAGCAAGCATTGATTGCCTATCTTCAGGGGCGATATTTTTGCAATCATTTCCATAATCTCAATAAACCGCTTAGTCATTTGAATTTTCATTCTGTTACGGTTTAGCCCCTCCTAAATAATAATGACATCATCCGCTTCAATTGATCCAGGCCAGGATTCGTTAAATCAAGCATCATGGGATGCGTGAAATTACAGGGTGTGTGTAAAATCATTTTCAGATAGCAATCCTAAAACGCAGAAATATGTGTAATACAAAAGCGATTACAATATACAGATATAGTTTCGTTTTTCGTAAACATATATTTTTAATAATTGAATATTTCTAGAGTTGATTATTTTCTGTATGAAAAATGTATAAACTGTTTATGCTCCGAGCTATATATACAGTATCTCGTAATATGTGTATTTACCACTCATTAAAATTATTCATAAATATATTGATTATTATATAAAAAATAATGCTTCAAATACTGTGATTTGGTTGAGGCTTATCACATTGTTGCAATAAGCCCTTCATTTATCAATATGATTTCAATTATAAGGTCTCTTAAAATAGTGATAAATCTTACAATTAATTACAAAATAAATTACCACCAATTATTAAATTGCACATGTCTCGAAGCCACCAAATAACTAAAACCTGACTCCAGTCTGATCTCCAACTCATTAGAGATTACAATGGTCTTTATCCCTGGGAAACCGTACAGAAAACCATCAAGAATATTGAATTTCTGCCAGTGCATTAACTGACGTTTTTTTTTGTTCATCATCATCTTATTGGTGCATTTCGGAGTAAACAGAAATGCTCTTTAGGGAGATATTAACAGGTAGTTTGGCAATGCGATAAGAGATGAGCAGTCTTAGAAGCGACTGTCATTGGCATGGCAGTAGCAGTAGCAGTAAGCATAAGAAGTAAGGAGATGGAATAAAATACGAGGCACCGCGATGTCATTGGTGCACCACGCGGGGAAAATAGCATTTATAGAAGAAAGTTTATGAAATGCTAGAGGAAAGTAGAAAAGCAGAAAACGGAATCCAATGTGCGTGTATAATGCACATTCTTCGACTTATAAAAGAGAGAAGAGAAAAAAAAGCCCTGCTGTCATCGGAATAGGCAGAAAAGTAGTAGGAAAATAAGATGCTTTAAGTGGAGGGGTTTGTGAACTTGTAAACAGAACATCTCAAATCCATCTGGAACTGTGCCGCCGCCGCCATTATTAGTCGTCTAAGTATTTTTCCACGGAATAATCGTATAACGAATATACTTGTTTACAATCTGAACTCATCCAAGTCCAACGTGCTGCACTTAACATTTTGTTGACAACTCCTTTATTTACGTTGCCTGCAATTCTAAGAATATTGTCCTTTAGCAGTACTTTCATTCTGCACTTAGTTGCTATCTACTCACTCGTTCTGTATGCACTTACTCTGCATTCACTTGTTCTCTGCACTCACTCGTTCTGAGAGCACTCACTCTGCACTCACTCGTTCCGTATGCACTTGCTCTGCACTAACTCATCTTGCACTTATCACTCGTTTTGCACTCATCACTCGTTCTCTGCACTCACTCATTTTGCACTCACTCGCTCTCTGCAATCACTCACTCCCTGCACTCACTCGTTCTGTATGCACTTACTCTGCACATAATCGTTCTCTGTACTCACTCATTTTGCACTCACTCGCTCTCTGCACTTACTCATTTTGCACTCATCACTCGTTCTCTGCACTCACTCATTTTGCACTCACTCGCTCTCTGCACTCACTCATTTTGCACTCACTCGCTCTCTGCACTTACTCATTTTGCACTCATCACTCGTTCTCTGCACTCACTCGCTCTCTGCACTTACTCATTTTGCACTCATCACTCGTTCTCTACACTCACTCATTTTGCACTCACTCGCTCTCTGCACTTACTCATTTTGCACTCATCACTCGTTCTCTGCACTTACTCATTTTGCACTCATCACTCGTTCTCTGCACTCACTCGTTCTCTGCACTCACTCATTTTGCACTTACTCATTTTGCACTCACTCGCTCTTTGCACTCACTCGTTCTCTGCACTCACTCATTTTGCCCTCACTCGTTCTTTGCCCTTACTCATTATAGACATACTCGTTCTTCTTAAATTAAGTTCTATTATGTTAACTTGGATTTTGATTAAATCCTTAAGCATGCCGCCCATTTCAAAAATTCTTTAAATTTATTTCTGGTTTGTTGAACAATGTACATGTTCTTCGTGATGTGAATGCGAAACTTGTTTGAAAAACCACCTGGATTTAATCTGAAGAAAACGTTCGTGTAGTAATTAATCGTCTGCCACGCCTAAATACTCCCGATTGGTAAAGCTTAATATATGCAAAATGTTAGCAAAATATAAAAAATTGCAACATCTCCTCGTCCTATGAGAATCCAATAGAACCTCAGACGGAAAGTTTGGCTTATAAATGAAACAGGATAACTGCACGCACATTGTACAGAAGGTAATCATCCCAATTTCTCAACGGAAATTACACTTGACTTAACGGAAATTTGAAAATTTAATACCACTCTTTAACACGTACATTCCGATTTAATAAAGGCGTGGTTTATAATAAAGTGCGAGCTGAAAAACGCTTAGAGAATAACAAAGTATTTCTATTCATACTCTTTGTACTCGGTGCTCTTTTACTCGTGACTCAAATTCATTCAAAGTACTCAAATACTGCCCAGCACTGTAATTTGAGACACAATGTTTTCTATTTTGATCCACATTAGATGGTAATTGCATTTCAATTTGCAGATAAGTTTTTCAAACCCTTTTAAGCATGCGATTGAATGTTCAATTAATCATATCTGAAAAGTCAATCGTGGATACGAGTTTAAATTTGGGGGTATAAAAACGAAGATGCTGATATTGAAAAAAGATCAAGTGGAATCCAAGTTTCAATAAAAAATTGCAATTGGAAACTGATCAGATTTCACGGTCCGTTGATAATGACGAGTGGTATAGCAACACAACAACGAGTAAAAAGCAGACAAAGAATATATGAAGAGAAAACGAGATGGCAAAATAAATAAAAAAAACCTCGTGTGCTTTCAGTTTCAGCCGAGCATTCGATGCGATTAAAACATCGCTCAAACAGAAATCTTGTGGTTTTGGCATTTGACATTTCCAGATCAGCAAAAAACTCTGGGAGAATATGTTGAATCGTAAAATGTTCAAAGTCAAAACAGTCTTAGAACCTTCTCTCGGATTACTCGATGAAAAAACAGTCAACAGGGGGTCACAACCCGAGTCAGAAAAACTACAAAACTAGGAACATGAATTCTCAAAATTACTAATTGAATTCGTATGAATCTATACAATTGATTATTTTGGCTTCCATCTAGTATATTCCAAGAAAATATACATTTATAAACCAAACAAATCGATATTATTTAAAAAGGCACACTCACGATGAATGTATATCAAAGTTTTAGATTATTTAAGTTTATGGACTTTGGTAAAGCCTCAGTTTTTTTTCCTTCAATATCCTATAATTAACCACCAAAAATTTGTTTCTGCCTGTGAAATTTCGGATAACATTTCAAGATTTTATCCCGATTTGATATTGATTTTATAAATTTAATAGCCCTGGAATGGGCTTGGGTTATAGTATCAGTTTGGTCTCTTCACTTTGTTATAACTACCATTTCATTTCAAAAACATTGTTTCTATATTTCATTAATTTCAGCTAAAAATTTATCAGAATTCTATATTGGCTATATAAATCAACTCATATGAACAGTGGTCCTTTCACTTTCCAGTACAATGATTATACTTGACAATTACATAATCTTTCAAAAATGTGCTCATGTATTTCATGAAATATACCTTTATTTCGGAGTTGGGGGTCTACAAAATTCTCATTTAAACACAGAAAATTGCTAAGAATTCTATCCCTCGAGAAATTGCATTCTTGGAATTTCCTTATATCTTATACGAAGTTGACACGAGAGCTATAAAAGACGATGCAAAATATTAATTCATCGATCGTCTTAATTACAGTCTGAAATTCGTTCGTCTATAAACGTTGTTGAAAAATAAGGCTGCGGCTCCACTGTTTACTTACATATATTAGCAGCAGTCTGTCTGTTTTTGTTGTTTGTTATCTCATACTTGGCATAGCCTTCGTGAACAATCAACCATTTCTGACCTAAGTATATTGCTTTAGGTCTTCTTGCCACCATTTGTACTACAACCCCTTGTTTTTGCAAGCGGCATTCCTTTACCTCCAGTCAATAAATACATTATGCAGCACTATTCATCAACTGAAGACTTTCGAGGATTTTTTTTAATGTTTCCTCGCTGAAACCAAAAAAACGTGTACCCAAAAAGGTATAAGTCTCTAGAATGAAAAATCTCTACATCATTGCAAAGTCAAGCGGACAAAAAATGGAAATTTTACAAGCCCTGTTAATACATACGACAATTTAAATAAACATTATGTATTAGTTTAGCACGTGGCATTTGGCACGAGCCTATCGTGGAATTCACGTGGCATTTGGCACGAGGATATCGTAGAATTCACGTGGCATCTGGCACGAGGCTATCGTGGAATTCACGTGACATTTGGCACGAGCCTATCGTGGAATTCACGTGGCATCTGGCACGAGGCTATCGTGGAATTCACGTGACATCTGGCACGAGGCTATCGTAGAATTCACGTGACATTTGGCACGAGCCTATCGTGGAATTCACGTGGCAATCGTAGAATTCACGTGACATTTGGCACGAGGATATCGTGGAATTCACGAGGAATTTGGCACGAGGCTATCGTAGAATTCACGAGGCTATCGTGGAATTCACGTGAGAATATGGACACCATGAAGTCATTTTGGACGTCCACTAATGATGGCAATTTTCTGTTTTTGGATTTTGTGTTTAATTTAGTTTTAAAATTCAGTGAAAGGACAAAATGGACACCGGAAGTTATGTGGCCCCAGTCCCAAATGTACTTTAATTTTTTAAACCTCTGAAAAGTCAGGAATTATGCCTAAATTTGTGTTAAACACGAATTTTATGCTGGAATTTCTCTCCGAGGTCAGGAAATTTCCGTTAATCAGAAAAATCTTGAAAAATGACGTGGAATTGGTGCTTGGAAATTTGTATACTGGGCCTTTGTATGTTCCAACACATTTTCTGGAAACCCTACATTAGAAATTAAGGACTTCTATGAGGGAGGAGGAGGAGGAGAAGGAGGAACTGGGCTAAAATGGACATCATGTGGACAAGGGGTACATTTTTGAAGAAATTTCGGGTACGACATTTTTGAATAACCTTTCATTGCATCACTTAACCTGTCTGCGGACATTATTTCCATTTGGGGATTAATTTTAACATTAATGAATTAAAAGCAAAATACTTTAGATGCACACATTAGAGCGTTGAGCGTTATAATCGATGATTGAAAACGACAACTTCTAAAGACAGAATTGAAAATGCCAATAGTTAGATGAATGATGCCATCAGCTGGAGAAACAAGTGTTATTCGATGCACGCAGGCCATGGACTACATGCACGAAAAACGTCGATGAGTTTGAAATTTGTTCAACCCATCGACATCCTTTTCTAATTTTTTTTTTTTTTTTTTTTAACGTGAAACACTGCAACAGCCTGGCTATATGTTAAAAGGAGGCTAGCTTCCAATAGGCTGACTCCATGAGCATGACAGCAGGCTGCCTAAGGGCGCTTCGATGATTGATATTCACATCATATATCACTTATCGGCAGGTCAAGCCTTTACAGAATGCCATCTAAAAATAGCCTAGGGTGCAATGGATTCTGAGGCGTCTCTTTTACATAATGACATCATGCCTATGCAAATAGGCCATGATTTCAGACTCTGGTGTCAAGCTACCGACCAACTTAACATCTATCGTTCACAGAAGAAGGAAAATCTTATTCACCACCGACTTTGGAGACTGTAAAAAAAATATTGAAAACGAAATGTGTAGTTTAAATACCCTGGACAATTTCACAAGATATTCAATTTAAAAATCAATGATAAAATAACTACGAACAGACTAAGCAAGTCTACATATGTTTGACCACGTCTTTCCGGGTGGAAATGCTATATATGGACATGCATGGGCCATATTTAACCTTTGATGGGCCATACACAGCCATGTATGGGCCATATTTAACCCTTGATGGGCCATACCTGTCATTTGAAGGGCCATATTAAACCCTTGATGGGCCTTACTTGTTATTTAAAGGGACACACATAGCCATGTATGTGCCATACTTGTCATTTCAGGGCCATATTTAATCCTTGAAGGGCCATACATCGCCATGTATGGGCCATATTTAATCTTTGATGGGCCATACCTGTCATTTGAAGGGCCATATTTAACTCTTGAAGGGCCATATTTAACCCTTGATGGGCCATACTTGTTATTTGAAGGGCCACACATAGCCATGTATGTGCCATACTTGTCATTTTAAGGGCCATATTTAACTCTTGAAGGGCCATACATCGCCATGTATGGACCATATTTAACCTTTGATGGGCCATACCTGTCATTTGAAGGGCCATATTTAAATCTTGATGGGCCACACTTGCCCTTTGAAGGGCCATACATAGCCATGCATGGGCCATACTTGTCATTTGAAGGGCCATACATAGCCATATATGAGCCATATCCGGCCCTTGATGGGCCATACATCGCCATATCTGAAGAACGATTGACTAATTGTTTCAGTAACTTAATCAGGTACTGATAAACCATATATGAATGGGCATACATTCATGGACATACCTGGGAAATATATGGACAAACCCGGTCGTATATTAGACCGGATGTGTCCAATTTCAGGTTTAGACATATCTAGAAAAAGTCATATAAGGTTTTTTCACCCAGGTTCAATGTGAATGACACTGTTTGAATGGTTCCTAATTCAGCATGAATAAAGCTAAATATAAATGCTCGTGACAGATAAGAAAACATTTTTTGCACATCTTCTAAATTTGTTTTTCAATATTTTCACGATATTGTAAAAGCTAAATAGCATTGAAATGTTGACCAACAGTCGTTTAGACATCATCCGCTCGGTCAGTTACAATAGGGCGAGTGATACATCAGTATGCAAAAAAAAGCATAGAAAAACCTAGTGCACTCTGTCATGCCCGAGTGATTGAAAAATATGACTAAAGAGCCATGCATTTTGTAATCCCAGTAAAATCCATCTGCATTTCAAGTAAGATTGCTTTTATACAGACAGAAAAAAATATACTTTCGTAGTAGGTGCATGTATGGAAAATTCGTATAAAAAGCAGAGATTACTCACCAGGCAGCATATACACTACAATGGTTCCATAACTGAAACTTCATTTTATTAAAGAGAGACTTACCTACGAAAGAAAATGAGAAAAAAAACATGTGTTCAACAAATTTAAAACATACATGTACAGTACATATCAAACAAAACACTCATCACAATAAATGTTCGATTACATACATTTAAAAACAATGTTTTACAGTTGTGCAAGCATTGAATATTACTACCATTTAATTAACATTATCTTTGTGCACTTTTTAGAGTCATATTTACAGCAAAATGCCCGGATGGAAAAATTATATATGAGGCACGAATGCTTTTTTTAAAATACTCATATGGTTAGACCAGAAATCAGGAATATATGAACATGTACATACACCATATGTCTTTGCAGGTCCACATACACATATGTATACATGGTTATACTCGAACATGTAACTGTATTTCTAATATGGCTCATCAACATCCATCATTGACGAAATATGGTCCATACATGTCTATTTGTGGTTCAAATATGCCCCATACATGTCCATATTAAGATTTTTCCAGTTGACTTTTGAAGTTTTAGCAATAAAATTATATATTTCCTTATGATCTTCATATGCAAAAGCCTCAATTAATTTCTGTGGAAATGCTACCACATTTTCAAATGTTCATTTATTGAATAATCGCCAAACGAAATTTGCAAACGTTGGGTTTCGTTTGAAAGAAGGGAATTTCCCCTACTAAGTGTAATATCGTCGTAGCACGTTGGATATTTATTAAAACAAAGGAGATTTGGGATGTAAAAGCGCTCGCTACCTTCGTTTATTATTAAATAATAAATTGGCACGCTTTGCCACCGTCATATTTCACGCTCAAGCGAAAACTAATACGAAGAAAGAAGATTCTCGCCTATATCCGCTTTTTCTTTTGCTGGCTCGCATTTTTAGAAAATGATTGAAAGCCGTTGTGAGTAGTAGGAAGAAGATAAAAATTCGAGCAACTACCTGTCATGAATAATGCATTTTACAGGGCATAATAAGTCACGGGATGTCAGGCATGCACAATGCTTCAACGTCACTGCGCTGATTTTCAATGTGTGCCTTGTCAGTGTCACGCGTGTGACATTAATAATCATCGCCAGAAAGAACTTTATGCGCAACACTATAGCCAACTTAATTCTACAAACATTTTTTCTTTTCATTTTTACTTACTTTTATTCAATTATCCAGCTATACCCGGATAAGGCAAAAAAAAAAAAAAAAAGTCATAATAAGCTAAAAACAGCACATGGGCGATACACCACTGTTGTTTAAATTTGGCGCCTACACGCGAATTCCATGATGTGCACGTGCCAAATGTCTCGTGAATTCCATGATGTGCACGCGCCAAATGCCGCCACGTACGTGAATTCTATAATAACCTCGTGCCAAATGCCACGAATTCCACGACGTGCACGTGCCAATTAAATGCCACGTGAATTCTATAATAACCTCGTGCCGAATGCCACGCGAATTCCATGATATGCACGTGCCACGAAGAACGTTCATCATGTTCCTCTATATAATGTTTTATGTATAATAATCTTTAAAATTTAAAGTCAATGAAATTCCTTATAAATTCCTTAAAAATCACCGCAAACAGATTAATTTCATTATTATTCATTTTTTCATTAAGGACAGAACGTCGCATCCAACAAACAACTATTGGTTCATCTGAACTTCCGCCATATAGAATTGGGCAACAAGTTGAGCCAATCACATAACCGGATCAGTTCCAGACTAAATTGATGCTAATTTTAAAGCTAATTTATGCTTTTACGAGATTAACCAAAAAAGGTAGGAAAAGTGCTCTCTGCAGATCTCGTACATCGTTTCCCCAATTTATATTTTGATAGATGCGGAAAACTTCTCAAAGTGACAGTTATTATGCGGAACGATATGAAAAATAACGCGATTTACAAAGTTAAGTGCATTTTCCAGGCTAATAAACTCGTGTATAGCCATGTCATTGGCAACATCTAAATAATTTAATCAATGATGGACTCTGACTACATCGATATTAACATGACGATCGTTTTTAATATAAAATTGTTGACAAACATATTTGGTGGCCAACACAATTAGTACATAATTGTGTTTACCGAGGTTCGGAATTCGTTTTTTTAGGATGTTTACGAAACATTTTCAATGTTTATAGCTTGTTTTCTAGCCTTACTATTATTAATTCTCTCGAGTGTTCGAGAAATAATCACCACGAGAAATCTCACCACATTGGGGAAAAAACCGATTGATCGATTACGCAGTATTGTATGGAGAAGGCAAAAAAACCACATTCTGATGGCTATTGATAGAAAACTTTTATCCTTAACTTCCCTTATATATTTTTAACTTGAAAGCATCCAGTAACCTTTAACCTTTTTGGCATGATGAAGTTTCTGAATCTAGAATGTTAATTTATTTAGTTTTACTTCAATTATTTATATTTTCGAGTGCATATGAACGTTTAATATCGGATCTCATCAAAGACACGCGAGCACTAAATACAAAAATCCACTCAAGGAGTGAATTTTTTATAACTTGGCAATTTGTCATTTATGACAAGCATGATGCATCGCTCACAATATTTACCCTTTCAAAACATGGAGTCTTTGCATTAATTGTGCGCATGGCAGCGTCGTAATTTGCATGCTTATTCTTGAAAGCACCAGCTTCTCTTTAAATTAAGGCCTAACATGCACAAAAGATCCATCATATGGTCTTCCTAAAATTACAATGGTCAAGTTTTCACCATATATATGGCATGTATCATCCACCATTTCATGTGCTTGCATGTTATATATTACAATATATACTTACGTTTTTTAGGGATGCTTGTTATTATTTTTAATGTGAATAATGCCCAAAAGAGGAAGCCAATCAGAGACCCAGTGATGGCCACCCGAGTGACTCTTTACCATTTTCAAAGGTTTTGCAAAAACACCGTCCTTTATTTCCCCACAAATTGTAGCTTATGTACGTTTTGTAAGTTAATCACAATTATTGGTTTTAGTCTATGGATTCTCCTCACAGCTGCCATTGGCAAAGCAGCTTAATGAACAAATGAGAAAGTAGAACTAGGCTGTCGTGCTTTGAAAATTAATCACTACAAGTCCAGTGTTAAGTATCTAGCGAATTGAATAATGCGTGAAATGTCACCAGTTCTTGCACCACGAGTGCTCAAATGTCGACAAAATACTAGCTCAATATCCCATAGCATCTGCATAAAAATACACCATATGTTGTGTCGTCAGATATGGGGAGAAGGAGGAGGGGTGTACCAACTAAGATGGAGGCACTCAACCTCGATTATATACTATCCAACTATAGGATTCAAGCGTCTATATGTGACCATATAATAAATCTTGTATATGACATTATCATAGTGAGGATATTATACAGAGTTAATGAACTTAGCTTGATTTAAAAGACATCCGAATGACCCTTATCAGTCAGCTACTCATACCCAGGATGGATATTAGTTATAAACGATATATAAAGGAGTTTTAATCTGACTTACTTAACATATTCACTGCTTAATGTCTAATTTCCACGCAATATACCCGTTGACTGCACAGTTCCGGGTTGAAAAGCTATATATGCATATGTATGGACCACATACAGTGACTAAAACTTGTAACGATCCCGGGACGGTGCCCGGAATGTGCGGCATGCGCGCGCCTGTATGATGTAACGCAGGTTATGTAATGAGTAGATGGTTCTGGAAGGGTCGGGATTCCTGCTGCCCAGTCTGCCACCAGGAGGGTGGACTTGTATATAGTGTAACCTGGGCCAGCAGAGGGGGAAGTCCGGATCTGGGGCCTGAGCAGGATGGTCAGCCGCCGCATGCGGTTTATGTGTTAATTCATGCATTCGAGTTCGTATTGTACAAGTCCTGCAAGTTGGCAGGCGGTAAGCCACGTGAGTCTGTGTGTATTAAAACGATTCAAATCTACCTTTGTGACCGATTTGTGATTTATATGGCAAAGGTCCATAATCAGGACCTTACAAACTAAAAACCTGTTCCTCTCTCCCTCCAATTTTCTTAAGAGGGGAGAAAATTGAAAAGTGTGATAAGGGGAAGATAAAGGAACCATGGGGTGCTTGACTTAATGGTGCAAAACTATTTGAGCTTTGAGCATGTTTTCAAGGTCTTTCACACAGGAAGTACATGAAGGATGCCAAACACTAGACATATGCCCTATTCACACCAGATGGAAGACGCTTGGATTAGCGTGTGCTAGGCGGAATTTCTCACACTGCGCATGGGCACTGACGTCATCGTTCATTTCCGCCGAGCGGAAACCACGCCTATATTGTCAGAAAAAATATCATTGACATGTCAAACATATTTAGCAGACGATCCAGCGGAACGAGCGGAAAAAAAAACACGTGCACTGAAATCTCGATGATATATTACATTAAACTATATGAAAAAGCTGACGATAATTGAAGATAATTAATAAAAAAATACAAAATACAATAAATAACGAATGGATGCGGAAAATTTATATTTCGTTTATCGTAGTGACGCTAGAATTTTTGTTTTCGGATATTATTTTTTGGTAGCATTTCTTGCCTACTGTCGGTTTGGTGGGAATTTGTTAACAATGCTGATTTGCAGAGATTAACAGACTGAATCTGCATATGCTGGATCCCATGGTGGAGGTTTTACACAAAAATAATCCAGAACCAACAACTCACGATTACAATCCTTTGTATTTTATTTCTTTCCAGGAACATAATCACAACGTCATTCCCCAAAGTCGCCGACTACACCAAACAACCAACCTGACAGAATTCACGGAATGGCAATCTGCTAATGTTGCACCATTGTTTTAAAAGGTGTAGAGGAGGATGGTATCAGTCTAAAAATGCTTTCTTTAGTATTACAATGTCCTTCTGTGAATTTATATCAAATTTCTTGTGATGGACGTTGATGCACTCCTGAACAGCTTCAAATTATTGCAATGAACCCATGTTACCCATTCCAAGGGCCTTTGGGTCCTATATGTGAAAATCACAATTCATCTGTTTACATTTTATGTTTCACGTTTAATTTTGCAACACTTTGATCGTATTTTATTCAGCCCACATATCTGACCATAAAATCGATGTTGATTAATGTATTGGACAAGGTATTTCCTGGTAAAGTTTATAGGGGAAAAATTATTCTCGCACATGAGTTCCTGTTTGAAATTGGATTCAACCATCTGAGAAGTTGAAAAGCCTGAATACTAAAATGTGACATCGAATGTTGCAGACACAAGGGTGTGTGGACTATACACACGCTTTCAAAATGCATCATAGGCAACATTGGTCGTTGCGGCAGGATACATTATCCGAGATTTACTGGAGGATTTCTCCACTCTAAAATTATCTCTTTCGGGAGGTTTCCTGTAGATATTTACGTTCCCCAGAGGAGATAGACTATAATTTCATCGATGGAAGAACGCAATACCCAACACGATACTAAAGTTGGACAAGCGTTCAAAGGGCCTACAAATGAAAATCTTACGGCTACAAATCCTTTAGACCATATTTAAAACGCTAAACGAGTTATTAGTCATTTAATTTTGCCCATTCAATGGCACACAATTCAGTAAAATGACCTAGGATAATCTATATAGGTGCCACTGTATATGCATCTAGGGCAGTATAAAGCCTAGTCCACACCAAAGAAAGCACGGTTTTCGAAAACATGTTTTTGATAAAAGTTTGCTTAACAAGTTTGCATCACAATGTTTCCGCAAACTTCTATGCATTTTTGCTATTAAGCCGATTGCCCAAATAAACAAATGTTTCCACTTTAACCACGCATGTACTCAGCTGTCGGCTTAATTTGCAGCCGATGTGCAGACTAACTTTGAGCGTACACGTTCATGGTTTCGTGTTATATGTTCTCATGGTCGTGTTTTCATGTTTCGTGTTTTCTGCTTTTACTTCGTGCTTTCGTTGGTGTGGACCCGTTTTAAAAATGTTTTTTATGATGGTATCGTAAGATAATCGTGTAACCATGTTTCATGGTTTCGTGTTTCATGTCTCCACGTTTCGTATTTCCATGTTTTCACATTTCGTGTTTTCTGCTTTTGCTTCGTTGCTTTCGTTGGTGTGGACCCGACTTAAGAATGTTTTTTATGATGTTACCGTAAGATAATCTTATTATCATTGTAGGAATTCGGGGTCAATGCCGAATTCCTGTAGTTGACCTGGACACAAATGGCGCCCAGGTCAAGGGTGAAAGC
>JAQGAE010001923.1:0-20133 GCA_034696685.1 Julus scandinavius | reverse complement strand
ATGACGTCTTTTTCGGTCAAAAATGACGTCTTTTTTAATCAAAAAAGACGTCATTTCATTATACTGTTTTTATTTTCATAGATTTCGTTTTGATATGGTAATTTTAAATTTTAATTGTGACAAAATTAAAAAACTAGGGTTCGTGGTCACCCTGTATAGGTCCCATGCAACCAGGCTGGTAGTCTCGAACCATGCATGTTTATCCTTGAAATAATAGCAGCAGTCTGCTGTTAAAGATTACTTTATATAAAAATAAAATCCTATTACCAACGTATTAATTAACATAGCAAGTCGAAGTATTTGTTTGGCACGTACTTCAGCGTACTTGCTTTGACATTGCCGCTTGAAACGCCCCCTACATCTTTGATTGATAACTCATAAAATGGCGAATTTCTTGCGAGTCTACAGGTGATTGACTTCATGTATTTTACGTGTTTTACACGAAATTCTGCGTATTTCATTGGATCGACTAAGGCCTTCACATGGAATACTGTAAGTTTAATTCTGTTCTTCGTGAAATTAACGGACAGCTTGGTTCGTTTGTAGAGAATAGGTGGAAAAGAATAAAAGTTCTTGTCGTACCTTCGAAATGTTAGGCCTACTCTACTTGAAATCTCGATTGGAATATTATACGTCAGTGCATTATTTGTTGAAATAATTGTTTGGGCAGTTTGATCGTGAATCGTGCTTACATAAATATCAATTCTTCACTGGAATATTCTAACTTGTAACAAAGCCATGATTACTGCATGTTTGTAACCCATCGGCCGGAGTATCACTATGCAATAATTGGAGGCAATTATGATAAAAAATAGCTCATAAAATATCCATTTAATTGTGATTATACATACTCCATATAGATATATATGTAAGTGATGATATGATGTTACAAATTGAAGGGATTTTCTAGGATTAATGATAGACTTTGAATATATTTTTCAACTCCAAACTTAATTCCTGTAGCAAACTCAGTAGGCCAACCCTAATATAGACCATAAAACCAAATTAATATTTATTCTTATACATTCGCTTAACGATAAGATAGGGCTCCTTGCGAGGGTAATATTTACAGTTTCCATATTGCAAGCAATTTCAGCTTGGAAAGGTTTTTTCTCAAGGAGCTACTTTAATCTGTACCCGCAAGTCAAGAGCTGCTCATCTTTGGCAGTCTGCTTGGTTTCATGACATGGGAATGCAATTGCAAAGCATCAATGATTTTAAATTGGTATTCGATATGTCCACAGCCAGTGTTATAAATCAATAACCAGTCAATTCGTAAGCTGTATGATAAACGCTTATAAATTGGTGACGTGCAGGCATCCAAATTACTTTACTTTCTTGCTTTATCTCTTTATTTAACCCCTGATCTAGCCTATATGCTAGATATCAAACTGCATCATTGTACAAGGTTACAGTGGGTGGCTGATAAGGCACAACTAAAAATGTCTTTGTATTTTATCAGTTGCTTTCTGATTAATTGGGTTGAGTTTCTGTTGAACTATGGTGGTGAGCATTCATTCAAGGCAGTAACAAGGTATTATTTCAAATTAGGAAAAGAAAGTACCGATGTCAATTATGTGTGAGAACACAATGCATAATAAATGATAAGGGTGTTGGGCAATTTTTGGTTGTGAAACGTATTGTGGAAATGTTTGATTCCTACAGTTTGAAATGCCACTGTTTTAATCATAGAGGTAAGTTGGGCCTTCCAAGGCAGAATTTCAAAATGTTTAGCTTGTATGGTGTCTGGTATAGAGCTGTGATCAGCGTTGTACTTCCCATTTCATTTGAAGATTGCATTGCAATTGCCTTCAATACATGTTCTAGATTACTAGGTTTATTGTTAAGAGAATTGTGGCAATTTAACCTTAAGTATATTTAGCTTGGTAAAGTAAAACATTTGTGATTTGCACTTTGCTATTTGGAATCAGTCCATTAATCTTTGATGTGCCCTATGTAGTCATAAATTTAGGACAAAGGATCTAGATAGCATTTGCTTGTTTAGAAAAATAAGTTGGTAGAGGTTAGAGTTGCAAAAAGTCCCGTTGATTATGACTAACCATCACATTGACCAGATTGAGTTAGTAATTATTAGTTATAATATGAGTTTCATGTATGATGTTCAAAGTTTATTCTTCTAAGCTTAATTGCACTTTGAATAATTTATTAAAATGTTTGTTTTTAACAGCTTTTAATCATCATCAAAATGCAAAAGTTTTGTAGTATAAAATTTAATTGTAGCCCATTGTTCTGATTATTTTCAGCTCAATTTCTCCTGAGGCCAAAGAGCCCCAGTGAAAATGGCAGAGAAGTTTACAGGATTCTCTGGAGTAACAATAGTGATCTTCATTGCTTGCGGAGTTTTGGTAAGGTTTATTTCTTATACTTCTTTTTTTTTTCTTTTTTTTTTTGACAGAACAATATTGAATTATTCTCTATTTATTTTCTAGACATTTGTGCTGTTGTTTCTATTTGGAAAGCGAGAAATTTCAAGATTTGCACTCAGAAATCGACGGGGGCCACATGTACCCATTGGGCATGATGCCCCTAAGGTAGATTTATGCAGTACATAGATACTTATGTTTCTGAGCTGCTACATATCAAGCACTAATGCTTGAATAACATAAATTATGTGCGGTATGCTTCATACCCTGAACTTAAACGTTTTTAGAACTTAAGGCGAACTATTGATGAGAGACTAACAAGAATAAGTGAGCTTTTACTTGAACCAAGGTCTCTACAAGCCGACAGAATAATTTTAAATCCATCTAGTGAAATTCTTCTAAGTGAGTAAATAATCATGTGTACAACATTTTCTTAATATCATACACATGCTGTAACCCTCTAAAGTTGTGATAATAGTTAAATTTACATTTTTATTGTTCATTTTTTATCTTCCAGAAAGTAAATCTCATTACTATAGAATGAAAGCTGTGGATGATGTGAAAGCATTTGGTATGTACCTGTCAATTATTGTTGGGAGAATCTCTTTTGGAAGAAATTGTTGCTCTCAACTATAAAATTTTAATATGGATATATTTTTTTAGAGGAACGGTTGCGTGACAAATATCCTCTCAGTAAAAGAAAATCGATGGAATCATTGCGGTCGCATCTGTTCAATGTTTTAATTGG
The DNA here is from genome assembly GCA_034696685.1 of Julus scandinavius. NCBI lineage: Eukaryota > Metazoa > Arthropoda > Diplopoda > Julida > Julidae > Julus > Julus scandinavius. The sequence goes on along the minus strand of JAQGAE010001923.1, from coordinate 17,001 downwards.
TGGTGCATCTGCTAGCAGTAGGAAGACAAAACTTATTCATAATCTCTGTGATGCTTATGAACACGCAAGACATAATCCTAAGGTATAACTATTTAAGAAGATGATTTTAAGTTCTACTGTCAATAGATTCATAAAGGTGTTAGACAAATTAAAGGATACGGCTCCATTTTCCAATTCTTTTCACAACAGTCACTCGAACATCTCAGTAAGGCATTGTTACGAGCTCTTATAAAAACATTTTAATTCTTAAATTGTTTAGCGCTATTCCTGTTTGAACTATGAACTATAATCTATAATCCGAACAGGTCCCGGTTCCAAGTAGATCAGGTTATTGGGGTTCTGCAAATTTGCCCATTATGTATTGTTACTACTGGTGTAAGATAATAACACTTGTGAATTGAATTTTTAGGATTTTGGTCCTAATGAGTACAATCTGCTGTCATCAGTGATTTCGGACCTCCATCCATGAAAGGGGAAAAAAGGTGTAGCTTCCTGCTGCGAATACCGTTCCCTCCAAACTCTTGATGAAGAGCATCCATTCCTGTCAAGAAAATAACGAGTGGCCTGATTGTAACATTCAAAGTAGCCTCATACACCTCAGACACCTCAGGAAGTGATGTTCTGCATGATGTCCACAAGCACGTAAAACCAAACCATGGCCAGTATATGGGTGAGTGGAATACTTCACTGGTATTTGCTATTTGAACATTTGCGACAAAATGAAAGGATGTTTGCAAAATGGGTAGATATAAGTTTGCACCTATTTCATTGTAAGAGCACGCTGAGATTTTTTCTTACTGGATATCACTTCTCTTAAAACCAGATGAGCTCTGGGTATTGGTAGTTTAATACTATAGTACTGGTCATTGCAACCGATATCCGATTGCCATCTCACCTGTTCAATTGTTGAGCATACTGTGTGTAAAATTTGCTCAAGTTACAATTGTGTCTATCGCTTGCACGCTATTTGAATGTTTAAGTTATACATGGATAAATGGTGCTTTCGAATACAGTTGTGAAGGATGACGGAAATTTGCAACTGCTTTCATCGCAGTGTTTAACTTTAAATTTTAATCTACAATTTTCAATTGCGGTTGCAATTGAATCTTGGTTTCTTTTAATTACTAATATGAATTTTTTTTTAATTAATGGAGATATTTTTGGTGAGTTCTGTTAATTCTAATTGTTGCCATTTCTCTACTTTATCTAATTTGTCACTAATAAATACACAACTAATTAGATATAAGAAATTCTGCTGAAGCTAATTTTTTGTGAAGTAGATTTTAACCTAATGACCCTGTGGAATTTGTTAGCACTTGCAAACATCACTCACTGCCATGCATACAATGCAGACTGCTCCCAGGTTTAAGCAGCTCGATCATGCATTTTTAAAATCTAGTCATTGATGTCCTGGTGATAAACTTAAGGAGTTCTCCTATTTATTGTTCATGCAAATAAACATATAATTGTCCCACGAATGATACTCAACATTTAACAATTTTGAAATAACCACATTCCCGTACTTTGCTATAAAAAACTAAACGACAGCTAGATTGATAAAAATGTTTTTTTTAAATTTGGTAATTAGGCATTAATTAAAACCCTAAGTGAAAATCTACTCCTGACTATACGAAACAAGCTAATAGCTGTTCTCTGCCCTGCCCCTACTAAATCTCTTATTTATTTTGACTTTAAAGTTGTTTAACAAAAACCTTGCGTGCTTTTAACAAAATAATTGTTCTCGTTCAATTCTGCATCGGATATCAAGTCCATACTATAAATAATTTTTTTTTGGCTATGCTGATTTGTCTGACGAAATGTTTTACAGTAAGCCTACTATTTTTGCGATGTATTTTTAACATGTGATGAAAATATTTTGTTTCTATCTTAGACTTATCCGTCTGGCAATGTGCTTGAATTTTTATCACCTCGAAAAGTCGGGAATTATGCTTGAAATTCGTGTTATCAGCAGTTTGCGCTGAAATATCTGTTAATTAGAAAAATCCATTATAAAAACTTTTTTGTAATTGGTCGTGAGCAGGGAGGGATCCATAGTAACATAACTCCATCACATAGCAATTTAATTTTACGCACTAATCTCCAGTGTGAGTGCGATGGTACTGCTATGCGATTGAATTACAAAAATCTTGGGATTAAGTGACCACATCTGTGAAAGTCGTAGATTTACTGTATTCATTTGTATAGTGATTCTTTTCTCTCGGAAACTGCCCCAGATGATGGTTGCAATATTTTGAAAAATTCTAAAGACACTCAGATTTGTGATGTAAATATTGTATATTTGTACGTTTTGAAAAGCTATGCTTAAATTGATATGGGTTAATATTAAGAATTTCTGTCCAGTTCTGTTGGATAATATTTAAAAAAAGTTATTTGCATGAATATATTGTGTAAAAATAAACATAAATTTGGTTATGAAAGTTGTTATGCTGTTCCGTGAATGAAGAATTGAAGAATAGTGCATTAACAGAATCCCTTGCATGGCTTTTTAATGTTTCCGAAGGAATGTCAGTGAATGAATAACGTAGAAATAACATTGAGCAAGTGCAAGAATAACAATGTTTTGGTAGTATTTAAATCAGATGCTTTTATACATTACCTTTTAGTATATTGTTTTTATAGCGTATTTTTACTTTGAAAATCTAAACGTCGGATTGCTGCTTTAATCCTGAATTATGAATTGTGGTAATCGTTTTGCTGTGGAAATGGGGGGAAACTTGTAGTATGATAAATTAATTGATGTAATTTCTCTCCCATAATCTTTTAACGATTCTCAAAGGAGGTGGTTAAAAATACTGAAAAAGTGTCCATGCATGGTGATTCTCTGGCTTTCTAACAATTTTAATTGCTATGTGTTTATTGGCATATAAATCTGCAATAATGATATGTATTTGATAGGTGTTTTACCCGCCAAGTATTGCAAATTAATTACACCAATAGTCTAGCTATCAGCAAAGCCATTACTTGATTTGATTACCCGAAGATTGATAACATGCTTATCAACCATAATTTGGTGAGCGATTGACGTTTGATGTTCTTTCTTGATCCCTTCCATTCACAGCCAAATGATGACTTTCCTTAAATTTACTTCCAAGTAAATTATAAAAAAATAGATACCTATAATTAAAATTAATCAGCTCAATAATGAATACGTATGTTTGTTAAATGGTGTGTTCCTAAATACATGTCCAGGGTCGCATACAGTACACAGTAATATGTTGGAAGCATGCAATGATCTGTGGATAACTGTCAGTGAACACCGTTTTATATTAGGATTTTTTCCTTTAATTAAATGCCAATAATGCTCGTATTCACACTAGTCACACGACCAGAGAAATGATTAGTTTACGCTAAGGTAAAATTTACAATTTCCACAATTTGGTTGAACTGTTGTGAAATTTAATTCTTTTTTTTTTTTTAAATGAAAATATGAAAAAATAAAAATTTGATTTGTTTTACCATTTAATGACAGTTTGTGACGTCTGTGACTAGCCACAGGTCACAATCGTGACATTTTGATAATATGGCAGTTCAGCATAAAATCAATTTTTATTTTACAATTACTCATTCTTTGCATTTGGCCTGACAATTGTCAATGCACCACACATTCTGGTATGACTTTTTGTATCAGATTTATATAGATGCCTGTACAGCACAATCGTAGATTCCAAAGAATATGCCATATTAAAAATTGCATTTTAGATCATGTGATGATTTAATTACTTTTATATGTTTAGCTTCTGTGACTATACACTGTACTATACCACTTTATACTTTTCACAATTTGCAATGTGGGTAATGAATTATAAAGATTCCATCTGTATAATGGTGAAATAGGGGTAACGAGACTATGTAGCCTTAAATGATATTGCAAGAAGGTTGAATGAATACTATCCACTTTGGTGGAGACAGTGTTTTAATCCTGTTTTTTAATCCCCACATTTCAAATATCTCTGTGTTCTTGCACAGCAACTGGCAGTTGGTGATAAATATGGAAATGTTTTAATTTGTCAATTTTACTTTATTGGTTTTATAATCAAGGTTTATTTTTAACATGGGTTTTTTTTTTTTTTGGCATTTGCGTTGTAATATATATATTTTTTTAATTTTTGACTTTTGCGTTTTGATTTGTATTCTGTTTTCTTGTTCCCCATGCTATTTTCTGCAACCGTAAGATTTGTCCCGATTGAAGTTACGATGGTATAATATTGTGTATATTTTGTAATTGCACGTGATATTTTAACGAACGAATATCATCACATATTTTAGAAAGTGCCGTAACTTTCAAGCGCGAATTAGCTGTTTTGCGAGTTGGAAGTTATTCTAACGACTCCGGTATCTTGTGTAGTTGGACCAGGGCAGGGATTTCTAGTTTGGAGCTGTCGTACTTATACCATGTCTGCAATTTTCTAGAATCGTATCACATTTTGCGAATGCGTTTTCCGTGTTTGAACGATGCTATATGATTTATTGCCCAAGTGCTATTGTAATCCGTAAGTATTTCAACTGTAAAGGAGATTTACAGGACTCACTTTACTCGAGATTCTCCGATGCAGTTTAGTCAAAGACTGGTTACAAATCTTTGCTGCTGCTCATATTGAAACCACAATTCTTGTAAATATCTTGTATATAATGTAATCGATAAAAATGTCATTTACCTATTGTACGGACTATCGGAAATACACGAGTTTTAATTGGTACCAGTTTCTTCTGTAGTTTTTTTTTTTTTTTTTGCTCTTTCAGCAAGTGTTAACAGTATGGTAATCCATCCCAAATTTTCCAGGTTTCATGGCTCCATAAGAAAAAAAAGTAACGCAGGTAAATTTTTTTAATTTATCAATTTGTTAAACAATAACGCTTCTTTTTTCCTAATATGTTCTCTTATATGTTGCAGCCAGTGTATCCGTACCTTCACCTATGAAGCAATGATCATGCCGCTATTTCGGTAAGCATATTTCTTAAGTTATTTTCTTAAACACATAGATATTTGAGACTGCCTTTGATAACAACTTTATTTTTTTTCAAAATTTCCGATCAAAATCTGTACAAAGCAATTCAAAAACCGAGCGTTGCATTTACATATTTCATTCGGAAAAATAACTCCCCATAGTAGACAGGTACGTTTTTTGAACTATTTATAGAAAACCACATTGGCATGGAAGTCTTGATTCGTATGAACCACAATGAGAAATGAAAAGCATTTCCTTAATGTGGAGCGTTATACCAAATTATGTACAGGCACGAGGATTCTATTACAATGGCCGCTAACAGAGCAAAAATGTAATTGTTGAACTTGACTAGCAATAAGTACATTAACACAACAGTAAATTGAAATAGGACTCGTGTCAACCATCAAACTACAGCTTTTTCAAAAAAAACTTCACTTATTGATATGCCTTTTACAAATTATTTTCAATCTAAATTTAGCATGACAGCAGATACCAACAATTTAAGACACTCGTTTATCCACTTAATTGGGCCAATGTGATGTGGCCCGATTACTCTGAATCTACCGTAACAGAAATAGCTCATTTCTAATCACACATATTAACATACCGTACACATAAATATTGGCCCCATTCATAAAATGAAAAGCTGCATTTGAGTAGCTGTTAAAATACAGTAAATAATAATAAGAAAAATTGGTCGTTCTTGATTCGTATGCTTATCTTTGTTAGGCAACGAGGTGGTATCCATTAAAACCAAAAAAGGGATGAATTTCTTCTATGAAATTTTGATTTTACCACATGATTTCAATAATAACGTTTTTATGATTGTCAAACAAGTGAACTTTTTTTTGTTAAGAAATCAATAGTTTGTTACCACCAATATCAGCAAACTGATATCAGCATAAATGTAAAAGATATGACTGACCACTTTAAAGTAACGCTGTTTAAAATTTCAGTAAATGTGAAAGCATTTCTTTTATGCGATCGTAGAAATTTAAATAGCATTTCTGCAAAAAACGTACTTTAATGGAACTACATGTAGGCAGGAAGAGTGCAATCGGTACAAAATTAATAGCAACCCATTTGTTCCCAGAAAACACTAATGAACATGGCATGCATTTACAAAAGTGGGTAAACCTTGCACGTGGCAAATCATTATCATTTGGTATTCTTTGCAAGTGGGAGAGTGGAAATGCTCTAAATATTGAAGGAAAACATTCAAACAGATGTTGTAAATTTACAGAAGGTATACTCTGGCCAAACACAATATGGTAGGTGGTACTGTAACTTTACATAGAAACACAATATTAACTTTATTTACTTTTGCAATATTGGGGCCCCGCTAGAACAACTGTTCACATTAATAAATTAAAAACACAATCACTGTACAATAGAAATGAACCGGGTTGTAATGGAAAATGGGAATGCAAACTTCATTTTATGTTTAAAAATCTTAACACATTATATCGCAGCTTCCTGAATTTGCGATAGTTTTAAAATACGTCTTCGTGCAGTTAGGAAGATCGGTGGTTTCCGCCATACATTTGATGTCTGTCCTTCTTAATACTAATTGGTGCAATTATCAGAATGCCCAACATCGAAGTGCGTATTGGTTTGGCAAATAGCACGATTTGCAATTAAACTTCAAACTTTCTTCCGTCACTTCCTGATAAGATGACTGGATGGAATTTCAAAGACGGTCATGTCATCATCATCATCGTCTTGTTCTAAAGGTGTCATCTCCACGTCCCCACTTTTGGCAACGATTCCATATTTACGAGTTTTGCTTCGTTTTCTTCGTAATCTAATTGAAAAAATTGATGAACAAACCATAAATTGTAGATAGCTACTCTATTGTAAGCAAAATTAGATTTTTCTACGGATATCCTGAAAAGGCATTCAAATTCATCTCTGCTATTAATGGTTACTAGAAGCAAATTATATTGTATCCATGCTTTTGTTCATTGGTGCTTTTATAATCTTTATTAATAGATGGGATGCAACTAGATTTGGCATGTACTGTAAATTATCACTGACACATGAAATCTGTAGGGCAAATATAGTTTTGCCCATTTTTTGAATATGGCTTAGCTCCATTTAACATGAGAACAATGTTTGACTGAATTGCAATCACTTGATAACATTGACTTCTTACCACAGTTTTTTTTAGAAATCATGATCTCACTGAAGTCAAATATGTTTGCAACTTGTCAAACTTTGTATGTCTATTAGTAAGACGAATTTTGGAACGTGGATGGAACTGTGGTTGAATTTGATAATAATTTCAACTAATAACTTTATTTAACGTCTTTAGACAATACAAATCTGCAAACACTTCCACCATTGACAACATTCATTCTATACTATAGATCACGTTCTATTTCTAAACTACTCCATTTCTAACTTATTCTATTTTTCAAATTTGGAACAGTACTAGCATGAGGTGGCAACTGCCAAACATAGCATAACATCTATAATGCATTGCAATTAAGAATAACCTAACAGGAACTATTATATGAGCTAATTTAGAGTACAGCCAGTGTGAGAAAGGAAGAAAAATATTGTGGTTTCCGCATGCTGGACACTCACCTAACAGCTCTGACCACAAAGTAAACAATGACGATGGCAGTCACGCCCACCACCACATAAAAAGCCCTTAACATCGCACCGTTTTTTTCAAAACGATACAAAAATGATCCCCCTGTCGATGCCGATAATGTGTTATTCAGCTTTGATGTTGTCACGGGCGTTAAACTAGTAGAATTGGGAAGTCCTAGTGATTTGTTAAGAGCGCTATTGAAATCACTGGTTTTACTATCACCCACATTTTCGTTTTTGTCCTTCTCTGGAACGTTGGAAGCCAATATTAAAACACATAGTAAGCCCGTGAAAACGGATAACACTAATATACTAGAAGACATTTTCGATAGCGAATCTCACAATCCACGTATTCATTTCCCTTCTAATACACAAATGACTCAATCATAGTTCACACTTGCCATATGGGCGGATAAATTGCTATGCAGACTGTCACAAATTGGGGTATGGAGCTCCATCCTGCCTCATGCTTGTACACCGGTCGCCGGCAACCGACACAAAGTAAGCCGATGTAAGCTGCTTACATTGCGATACCTCGTTCTTTAATCGCTCATTTCAATGTCAGTAGCACAATTGTGCAATTTATTAAACGCAACGTTGACTGTTAACTTTGTTATTTATTGTAATTTTGCTTTAAAATGTGTTTAAAATGCGGCCGATTTTGGCTTACATGCTGTCTGCTTCTGACGAGCATGGGTGTTTTCGGCAATCCAATATCTTGGCAGTACGCGTTCGGCAATACAAATAATCTTTTTCAAAGCCCGCTGGGCATGTTATGTCTACAAAAGAATATATTTTCTAAATCCCTCTTGAAGTTATAATTAAAATCGCAATTATTATTGAATATTTTTTTACTGGTATGCCTACGTTTCGCCCTACCATATTCCCATCTTGTTATATTCTCATATACGTGATTATTTTAGCATTATTCGACAAAATTGAAGTTTTCTATGCTAAATTTAAAATATGTGAGATGGAGTGCCATAGTTGAAATCTAGCCAATGAGCGTGTAGAACGTGGCGCCACGTTGATTTTTGTAGGTACATATTTCGTCCGGTTGTCTCGTTCATTTCCACCGGTGTGTCGTTTGTAGTTTGCTGCTATTTGGGCAGTGGAAAAAACGAAAATAATTAGAAATGAAGTTGCTTATTAGTTTTTTGTTCACATTAATCCCATTTATCATCGCTAGCGATGTTTTAGAATTAGGGGATTCTGATTTTGAAAGTACTTTATCTCAACATGAAGTCGCGTTGGTCAAATTTTACGCTCCATGGTAAGTATTTCTAATCAGAAATCAAGGTTAATAATACAATCTCGAACCTCTAAATTATTGCCTAGTTGCTTACAATTTAGAAAAACATAATTTAGAGTCCCGTTTAAGCGTTTGTTCAGTGTTTTGGGATGTTTATATGCCGTCGTGGCAATGAGTTAATTCGTTTCGCTTACTTTTGTTTCAAGGCCGTGAAGCCACAAAAGTTCATTACACTGTGTTTTAAAATAACCTTAACTTTACTTCAATGCCAATATTTGTTGATTTGATATGATATCATCCTGTATTTTCGTTGCTACGTTTATTCTAAGCTTAAAAAGCTTAGGTGGTTCATGGATGTGCGTCACTGTCGGTTTGACACGTGGCTGGTCGAAATGCTTTGTCTGGAACAATGGCAAAATTTATACTAGTGATGATTTGGCAATGAATTGTTCATTTTTTTTGTATACATTAGTTTTACCCAATGGTTTAGAAACAGTCGATTTGTAACAATTACTTTTTGTGGAAAATTCCCTTACTTGATATAGGCCTATATTTATATCCAATAGTCTTTGAAGATTTTTCTGATGTTGTTTTTGGAGTTTTAAATATACACTGTTCAGTTATTGCATAATGTTCCACGTCCAAAAAAAATGTAAAATGTAACAAGATATTCTAGATAGTAAAAAATCTCAATTTGTGAGGGTATTGAATCGGGCAGCAGCAATATAGTATTTCCTCCCTTTGTTTCACTACGACCTGGGATAACATTGGTTCATTACCAGCAAGAAGAAAAGAGTGCAGTACTAGTAGAGAATTCTATCTTTCTGACCTGACCTAACTTATAACCCGTTAGTCCTACGCAGGCCTGTGTTAATTATCATGAGGCCTTGCCCTCAGTAATATAGCATTGTTCCCTGGAGCGGCTGAGACCAGTTTTGCACCACCCATTCATCCCAACGTCGTATCAAGTTTGGTAGTGGATAACAATTACATCTACCTGAAACTGTTTAATTATTAAGCAAGAACTAATCAATTCAATTTTACTCTGCACCCTGCAGTCACCATGAATATCATGTGGTAGGGGATATGGGGGAAATTGGCCATCCAACGTCATCATTAAAATAAAAGGTTGCATCATCATGAAACTGTCCTTTGAAAATGAGTTTTAACATCTCTTCATACCATGTGATGGGAGTAGTAGACAAAACAATAGATAACCTTTACATTTAATTGCAGTGCAAAATTACCACTAGTGGCAAAACTTGTGCTGAGCTTAAATTGCAGTGTCTGGATTTCCCACTGTCACACATGGTCATTGGGCTGGGTGTTTGCACAGTGCAGTTTGTAGCACGCTAGATCCGGTATTTATATATATATATATATATATCGGATCTAGGGCGCTATTTATTTATTTTTTTTGGAGGGGGCAGGGTATGGAACCTTTGTGAGAAAAACTAATAGTCAAAAATGGTATTTATTCAAATCCAGGGGGGATATATCCGGGTATGATAGATATAAAAGTTGTGCATGTTCTGCTTACTGGCAAATAATGCTAGTGGCTTAATTCATAAATGTTTGCCTGGCTTCAATTGTTAATGTCGCTCCACTTTTACAAATGTATGCGTAACCTATCAATTGTGTGGTGTTTTGTCAATAACCACTTGATGTTCTGAATTGGAACAATTGCACATTGTTGCAAGAAACCAACTGAATCCATACAAAAATGAATGAATTTTTACATTTGATTCGTTTGATCTGTACAATGGGTAACTTTATATTGTAACTAGACTCATGTTTTTTTTTTGTTTTTTTTTTAGGTGTGGCCATTGTAAGAGGCTGGCCCCAGAATTTGATAAAGCTTCTATCATGTTAAAAAGCAATGATCCACCAGTTGCTTTAGTGAAGGTTAGTCAATTCTCATAATTCTTTTGCTAAGCTCTTTGATTTCACTTTTCCTTTATCATATTCCATTAACATAATACAGGCGCATGCTAAACAGGGGGAAAAACCACTTGTACATTTCAGGTGGATTGCACAGAAAGTGGAAAAGAATCTTGCAGCAAGTTTGGTGTCAGTGGCTACCCAACGCTAAAGATATTCAGAAATGGGCAATTCTCACAAGATTATAATGGCCCAAGGGAAGCAAGTAAGTTATTCAATATTTAATAAATACAAATATTATTTGTAGTTCGAAAGTCGTTAATCAATGTGGAAAATTCTCTTCTAGATGGCATTGTGAAGTTCATGAGAGCTCAGGTAGGCCCAAGCTCTAAGGAACTGAAACTTGTTAAGGAGTTTGAAGATTTCATTGCCAAGGAAGAAGTTGCAATAGTAGGTTAGTATTTCTATGAAAGAATAGTTATTCCCCTTTCACCAAACAGTCGTTATTGATGTCTTCATATCACTAATATTTTTTTTCTGTTTGTATCAGGCTTTTTTGAATCTGAATCTAGCAAACTTAAAGATGCGTTCACAAAAATCGCAGACAAACTGAGGGAAAAGATAAGATTTGCACACACCTTAGACAAATCTATTCTCGATAAAGCTGGCCACAAAGAGTACGAAAACCTTGATTTCTATAATATCGTGACTTCGTTCAGTTTGGCTCGTATTACAATTGTTATTGTGGCTTTGCAGGGCAGTTGTTCTGTATAGACCAAGTTACTTGAAGAGCAAGTTTGAAGAATCCAAGGCAATTTACGAAGGCAAGGCCGATGCTGCCGATCTTCAAAAGTTCATTGATGAAAATTAGTAAGAGAAAACATTTGTTTTATTGCATTTTCATATCAATGCACTTCATTAAACAATTACCGTATTTTACGGACTATAAGACGAACCTGAATTTTGGAGGCAATTTTTTGAAGAAAAAAGTGCAGTCTTGTAGTTCGTAAAATTTGTTATTGGATTAGCGCATGAAACTAATTGTGCAATTCTGCCGTTAATATTGCGTTAGCTCTGCATAATTCAAAGTGGCCGGTCATTAATTTTCCTGTTCTTTACCTGTAGTAATGGTCTTGTTGGACATCGAACGATGGATAGCAGCGAATCTTTCAAACCTGCTTTGATTGTTGCTTATTACAAGGTCGATTACGTAAAGAACGCTAAAGGTTTGTGTGATGCTGATTTTTGTTAAAAACTTCATCTGCTGTGAGGTTGTGCATGACGAGTTACTTTGTATTTTTCAGGAACGAATTATTGGCGCAATCGCATCCTTAAGGTTGCCTCCGGTTATAAGGGCAAAGTAAATTTTGCCATTTCCAACAAGGACGAATTCACCAGCGAGCTTACGGAATATGGTTTTGATTATGTTGCCGGCGATAAGCCAGTGGTTGCTGGACGTAACAGCAAGGGAGAGAAATTTGTAATGAAAGCTGAATTCAGGTAAGCTTATCAAAACATGGTGCATTTAGTGGTTAAGAGCAGTTGCTTGCACAAATGATGAAATACAAGGGACGTAATTCTGATTTCTGAAGAAATCTTTAACATTTTTTTCTGATACGTGCAACGACTCTTGAAACTTGCGAGTTGCAGAAGTTGTTTTTTCCCCCACCTTAATTTTAACGTTTTTTCCATCATTAGCGTCGAAACATTTGAGCAATATGTCAAAGATTTTCTTGCCAACAAACTGGAGCCTTACTTGAAGTCTGAAGCAGTACCTGAGCAGGATGGACCCGTAAAGGTAATTTTGAGTTTTAACTGAAAGCTTAGTTTGAGCGCTCGCATGTCTGAATTGCTTACAAATGATGACTATGGTACCAACGTGATCAGAATCCTGACGAGATTATATAATACTCCTGATGTGAGCAAATTCTATGAGCGCAATTTTCTTCCAAGTTATTTACTGCTTGGTTGCATGTGTCATTATTTGGCTTTGATCAAAATGTCTTAATCGCCGAATAATTGTTATGAAAAATGTCTTCCAATTTTCAATTAGTTTTAAAAAGTGAGTTTATTAGAAATATTTTTCCTGGTAAAGAAATTCTAGGCAAATGTGTTGTGGATTTGCAACAATGAATTTTGAAAGGAATACCATTTAATGGCACTGTAGCCAAACGAAGAATTGGCTAGCTGAAGAATTTAACTTTACATTTGAACTGGCAATATTGTGTAGTTTTTGCCCAGTGTAGCAGCTACCCAGCAGTAAGTCCCTTGTTGTCAGATGACAAGAATGTGTTTTTGAATATTTCTAATTAGTCTTATCATTTTAGATTGCAGTTGGAAAGAATTTTGAAGAACTCGTTCTCAAGAATGATAAAGATATCCTCATAGAATTTTATGCCCCATGGTAAGCATTTTGCAACTTTTCAAAGCATTTTTATTGCAAAAAAAGTGGCGCATTACTTGAAGTCTGAAGCAGTAACAGATAACTAGGATGAACCAGTAAAGGTAAATTTTAGTTAAACACAAAACTTTAGCAGAGCTCTTGCACGTCTGATTTCTTTACAAATGATGATGACCATGGTACCAACGTGATCAGAATCCTGACGAGATTATATAATACCCCTGATGTGAGAAATTTAGACAAGTGCTTGGATGCTTAGGACTATTTAACTTACATGAAAATGTTGTAATCACTGAACCGTATTTTGAATGCTCTCGGTAAAAAATTCATTGAATTGTCTGGAAGTATTTAACAAGTTGTTTTTTTTAACAGGTGTGGGCACTGTAAGAAATTAACGCCAGTGTACGACGAGCTAGGAAAAGCGGTAAATACTTTTTCGTATTATTTGCACTAAGTTAGAAATTAAATTTAATCTAAATGATGAAATATTGGGACGTAATTCTGATGAATAACTGAGAACACAATTACCAACTCTGACATTTTCGCTCGTAACAGGAATCAAAAGTTCGGTCTTTTCAATATACTGATTATGTGAAAATTTTATTTATTAGTTGGCTGGTGAAACTGGCGTCGAGATTGTTAAGATGGATGCAACAGCAAACGACGTTCCACAGCCTTTTGATGTTCAGGGCTTCCCAACCTTGTACTGGTATCCTAAAGATAAAAGCAGTCCAGTACGATATGATGTAAGTTAATCTTCTACTATTTTTGTCATTAGCTGGAAGCGAAAAGTAATTGTATGATGAATTATTGGGACGTAATTCTGATGAATAACTGAGAACAAAAAATACCAATTCTGAAATGCTTATCATCCGCGTTGGATTATCATTGAATTAATAAGTAGCGATAAGAATTCTAATAAAACTTGATGTTTTCATTAGGGTGGACGAGAGGTGGACGACTTTATCGGTTATATTGCTAAGCATGCTACGGACGAGTTGAAAGCATACGACCGCAAGGGCAAGCCGAAGAAATCTGAATTGTGAGTGGCAAGGCCATTCTTTTATTTTCTCAAACATTCGCAAAATCGATCCAGTGCACATTCGAAGAACCAATTCGTTCAATTTCCCTGCTTTCCAAATGGAGAAAGCTATAAAACAGTAGGTTTTTTATTTTGTTATGTATTGAATTTCTACGTTAAACTTGCCAGGAAAAGAAGTCAATAATTTTGAACATGTGAAACCATTCTTACTTCTTGTAACTCCAGTGTTTATGGTAGGGGATATTTTTCAATAAAGATAATTTGTTGGAACTGCTATTTCGTGTTGCTTTTTCGAAGATTTTATTTCAAATCATTATAATAGTGCAAGTGATAGAGGCGTGAAAATGGGTCCTTACTGAAGTTTTATCGAAATAAGTTTTTATTACTTGTATATTTCATGCTGACATGCTTTTAAACATTGTGCTAAAAGGGGTAAAAGAACATGGAAGCGCCATAACAATTCTCACGTGCCACTAGAAGGCGCTTTTTACCCGCATAGTTTAAAATTAACACGTTCTTTGCATACAGGTTTGATTAATCATTTGCTCAAGGTCAAGTGTAATTTGCATATATGTGGGCCGATGTTGTGCTTGTACAGTTCAAAGGTCAGTGTGAAGCAATCACCGTGAAGGAACGCATGTGGAAATTTTAACTAAACGCGTCATTTATTTCTGATGGTGCTGCGTGAGTGTTCATTCTCAGTTTAGTTGGGCGGTTTTTCGTTGCATGGAGTTACTACAATTTGTCGAAGTAGTGTCGAAACGACCGTTGCGTGTGTCGTGTATAACAGTTTTAAACTTAAAATTTAAGAACTGACGGATCCAAAATGAATTCAAAAGTGAAATTTGGAGCAACTTGACTATGCGTGTAGCGTGGGAAAATTGGATTGAAAAGGTTGAATGTAAGTAAGTTTAACAGTCTTGTTTCTCGTTTTTAGCTTATGTTGTGCAATCATTGAAATCGTTATTGCATGCATTAAGCATTAACATTATAGAAAGTAAAGCCCTATTAAGAAAAACCCATTATTACTTGACCAACCTGTTCGTTTACTGATGTAGAAAAAGTTTTATGCCAATCAAGTACTTAACTTCATAGTGTAAAACGGTGTATGGAAGTTTTATTCAGGTCTATGATTTAAAGCCCATATGATATTATTTGGTTTTTCAAGTACCTATAAAATTCTAATCCCTTGGGGTTGAATGAATCTTATGTCAAAATACTTACAGGAGCTTTAGTAATCTACTCATTGGACATTAGTGTTCTTTATTTAATGTTGGTATCAAATTTCAAGATATTGGTCCCATACTCGAAATCAGACAACTCGCCATAATAGTTGTTTAAATATTTTATTTACTTATAAATCACAGACTTAGGCAAGTTATTTTAAAAAGACAAGATATCGGCATGTTAATCAAACCCTTTTAGACTATATGCATATTTTTATTCTGTCAAGTGTTGCACGTCACTTGCAATGAGGACAACGACAGAAAGAAAAGCTTATCTGTGTGAAAAATAATATTACGAGGAATGCATAATGTATTGAATTGAGCGTAAACAAGTATTTTAATCAATCTGATGAGGAGGACGTTGTGGGACTAGGCGTCGTTGTTTGGCTACATGAACTACTGTTGTTCATTTTTTGATAAGCAGTCGAATCCTCTGGCTTCTCGGGTTGAGATGGCTCGGACTCTTTCTCTTCCTTTGATGTGGATGGAATTTCATTTTCGGCGTCTTCTTCCTTTTCGTCCAAAACTTTGTGAACGGTACTGCAAGCTAAAAATCAGTAGTATTATTAATCGTACGTCTCTTAATTCCGTTACGTATCAGAGTTTATACCTTGAAATGCTTGAGGATACTGACTTGAAAGCTTCAGTTTAAGATTCCTGTACAAGAACAAAATGAACACTGGATATGAAAACGAATACGCATACTTTTATGGATTTCATGTTCAGTGAGTACTATGTATACCTGACTCTTCTGAATACCACATCCAAGTCTTTTTTCATGTCCACCAAGAGCTGGGTGTGCCGCTTGAATTCCTGGCAGGCACTGTGAAATCGTATAGTGGAGAGTGCGTTGCAGTTTATCAGCATTTCGTTGGTCTTTTCAAATCGCAGCATCCTAAAACAGTTATTTATTAAGTGGTATCGATTGTTTATTTCAAATGCAATCAACCGTTTCTTACATATGTTTTTGGGCTTGAATCATGCTGTCTACATCGTGTTGATTTACTTGGCCAGCAAGACTTTCGGCAAAGGCACTCGAAGCACTGAGGTCCTCGCTGTGTTGCGATTCATTTTCTTGGGTCATTCTCACGCATCCATTGACTTAAGCAACACCTGAGGATTAAAAGGAAATCGGCTAACCTAGGCCTAAGATAATTCAGGTACAATATCCATCTTTTTGGAGTTCATTTGTTTTTACGAAACACTGGATAAAGCAGACATTATCTTTATTCCAGATGTTACGTTATAAGCTGAAAGCGCGTACGATATTGTAAATATTGCGGCGCTTTATAGTAAGAGCTTTCATTGCTTAATTTTTTCAAGTCCAGACAAATCTTATTGCTTTGCACCATTAACTTCTAAACATTATTTACACGGAACAATTAACTAATTAAGAGAGGTTTTTCCATGACATATCACACATGATTAAAATGGGGATTTTCTCATGTTTTTGTAATTTTACATTAAATATGTGTTTTAAAAATAAATAATTCAATTCAGAATATCAGCGTTTCAAGATGGCGTTCAAAAATGAAACATGTTTTGTATTGTTTAATATTGGTGGGTTAAAAATCCAATCAACGTGATTGGATTAAGTTAATTTTTTAATTAAGGATCATAGCGCCTGGTCGCCT
>JAQGAE010001922.1:0-20133 GCA_034696685.1 Julus scandinavius | reverse complement strand
CTGCCCTTTTGATGTCTGCAAATAACTAAACACCCCTAATGTTCTTAGCAAATTAGTGTTTAAAATATTTTAAAATATGGGGTATTTTAACTAGGCTCCTACCAAACCAGGGAAAGACAGTGCCATCTATCGCGTAAAGACGAATTTCGGTATAGGTCCTGCTCCCCCTTAATACAGTTTGCAGTAGCTTTCCCAATTCTCACTTACAGTACCTTGAAAATACACATCCTTAACTTCTCTCAGCATTTCTTTATTTCGTTTATTCTGTGTGTTTGGGCGGTTACCAGGGTTACACAAATCACGTACAATATTAAGTACTACGTCTATTTTTCTGCACGGAAAACAAAGCACGAACGTTTTTTAAATTGAAATTCGTAATCGTTTGAATGGCTGAAATAAAAGAGCCGCATTATTACGAGTAGCTAGCTCATGAGAGGTATAGACATCTCGAGAATCCATTACTCGCAAAACATAGTATTAAGTGTGATGGAGGAACTCGGGGATTATACATTCTACCCTGCCTCCTCAACCCCTAACCAAGGCTCATCTGTATGTGAGAAAAAAAAAAGATAGAAATTTCTGATTTAAAAAATCGTTACTGGGTTTCACATCGACAAAGGCTTTGCATGACATTGTAGATTTTCCGAAACTTACTTTGTTCTTGCCCGTCCAAGATAGCGATCATAAGAAAAGGTCCGACTAAAGTCTGAAATTTCCGCTTATTTGTTCATTTTTTAAGTTATTTAATTTTCGCGTGAAAATACATCTGCCCTCTGTGTAACACAAACACTGCTGCAAAATGAGTTATTAAATTAAGTTATTCAAAGAAACACTTGGCAAAGCATTATTAAGTGGAGCTATGCTAAAATGTTAAAGATATGGCATGTCAGTTGAGAACTATAGAATACCACGCACAAGTGATGTGCTGCATTTCATAACCTTATAGTATTTGCAGCCCATCGAGAGAGAATATACAATGGGAATATCAAATTCTTATTAACATTACAATTTTGGCAAGGATAATATTTCCAAAAAATTACCTAGTTTGACAAAAGTATGTGAAGGTTTTATTCAATTACAATCAAGACTAGTGATACTACATATTATTCAAGGCGAACTATGCTTACAGGGGCATAGTATGTGCTTAATTAGGACCTTTTTAATGTAATAAGTTAGTAAACTTTAAGGCTCAGCCATCCAAGGCTTCAATGGGTGCATGCAGTCAGTGGCAGATTTAATTTTAATATTAAGTGAAAAATTTTAGAACTTGCCTAATCATGAAGATTAAGACTGCTTTAAAGTTTGCAGTGTAACGATCAACTGTGGCAAGGTCCGCGCATGGCGGGAATGTGAGGAATACGGGCCAGTATGCCCGGGATGAATGGCATTGGTGCGGGTGGATATTGTCCTGAATTGTGTAATCGGAGAATGTGCGCGGATGAATTTTAATTGATATGTGGTAATGGTAGAATGTTCGAGAAGGATTGCATCCCTGCTGCCAAGTTGCCACCAGGTGGGTGGAAGTAGAATATAAAGAGAACCTGGGCCAGCAGGGAGGCAGGACGGATTTGGGGCCTGATCGGGTCGATCAGCCTCCGGAGTGCCAATATGTAAATTCGTGCTTTTTCGTTGTTTTGAAGTTCCGCGAGTTAGCAGGCCAGTGTTAACATTATTGTTTTTGAGTTAATTAAATCGTGTTTCATTCTACCCATCGTGCCCGCCGTGGTTATTTATCGAAAGGTCCGATACGCGGGACCTTACATGGTGGAGGTGCAGTGTGTTGAAGACTGGTATTATCATGAACTTGAGTGGACGTGCTGACGGTATGCTTACCCGTGCAAGGGCAACCGCAAATATGCAGGCTGAATCAGGTGCACGGGATAACCTGACTGGTCCTCCGGGATTGGTGCTTCAATTTACCCCCGTTCAACAGGAAGGATGTTATTCCGCGGTGGACCCCCCATACTCAGTGACAATTGGCACTACAGGCGTGGGGTAGGTCGGCTCATGACTTATTGGCTAACGCTAACCTTGTCATCCATGGCTCTCATGTAATGAGGCCCCCGATGTTGCCACCTCTGGAGGATCCTATTGTGACTATTGATATGCCAAGGATGACGGATGCCGGTTTGGAGGTTCCATGTCCGCAGCCACAGCGGCTCATGCCCGTTTTTGTGACGTTACCGAACCAAGGACCGTCATATGACGGTGTGGGTAATGTGGCGGTTTTCTTGGATGCCTTTGAGGGCAGTATGCAGGCGGAGGGCCTCCCTTGGAGGCTTACCCCCGTTGGTTGAGGGCCCATTTGACGGGCCATGCCGCCACATGGTTTTCGACATGTAGCCAGGAATTGCTATATTTGCAATGGCCTCAGTTGGTGGCTAGGCTGCATTTGTTCTTTGGGGCTACAGCTTACAACCGTAGATTGTGGCGACAATTTGTGACCAGTAGGCAAGGGGCGAACGAGCAGATTCGCCAGTATTTAATCGACATGTCGGCTATGGCCCACACGTTAAATCCTCGGACCCCAGTAAGTGACACCATTCGGGTTATATTAGCTGGGGTGTTGCCATTCTACCACATACGCCTGGGAGCCAGACGATTTGCCACTTTAGACAAGTTATGGATGGTATTGGTGGCATTGGAAGAATCATATTGGCTGAGTAGACCAGATACTTCTCAGCCCCCACCGAGTTTGACACCGGTGCTGGCTGCGTCCGTACCCATGGTGGGTTCCTCGAAAACCGGTGGGTTGCCGGCGGTTTGCTGGGGCTGCGCGGAACAAGGGCATTTTCGACAAAATTGTCCAAAGAAGAGGGCCCCATGGAATCAGGTTGCTGCCGTAAATGGCCCTTTTCAGGGGACAGCATCGGGACCCAAGGACGAGGGGTCTCTAGCTACTGTGGATGAATGGGATACTAGGTTCCCGTCCCCAACAATGTTGTTGACCATTGGGGATAAGTTGGTGGATCGACTGTGGATAGTGGTGCGGTTTTGTCTGTACTTTCTATAGATCTGGTGACCTACTTTGAGCTGTCGTTGCTACCACACAGACAGTTGCGTCGGTTACAGTTGCGTTCGTTGGAGAGACTGAGGCCGAAGTGGAAGTTGGCGGCCGATGTTGCATGCATCGATTTCGGGTATTGCGGCACCCAGAGCGTGTGGCCCTATTGGGCTGGGATTTTTGTCACCGTACGAGATTGGTGGCATTGCTAACATCGGAGACATTTTGTTATCAGGATGCGCCAGATCAGTAGTATTCGTTTGTGCAGGGGAGTGGGCCTTCCCAGGATGTGCCCTTTGTTCCCCGCTCATTAGACAATAACCAAGTAATCACACTTGCCATAGAGGTGTTAATTAAGACACCTGAACGTCGGGCGGAGCGATTGTTCGTCCTCCCGATTCGTCTATTGCAGCCGGTTACATTGGCTCCGTGCTCTGAATCCATGCTGATGTGTGCTCTTCCGAAGGAGGCCCGGCATGGTGACGTTTTGTTGGTGGAGGCGCATCCGTTGGAGAGTACCTCAGCGCAAGCGGCGCGCAGTGTCATGTCTGTTGCCGATAATCATTGTTGTGTTTTTCAGGTGGGGAATTTAACGGCGGAGGCCCTCACATTGGAGGAGGGGACTATTATTGCCTCTATTTCTGCTTTGGAGGAACCCGATGTGGTGCCTTCGGGACCCACTGGTGATTTATGCGTTGACTTACCTGAGGATCGGTCGTTGGGTGATCTATTAAATATGTGGCCCTTGTTGTCTAGGGTCCAGCGGCGCGAATTACGTGGGTTATTGTTGAGTTTTAGGAGGGCATTTGCTTTATCAATTCAGGAATTAGGTCTTAGTAAGTTGCCACCAAACTTTGTGGATACGGGGGATAGCCCTATGGTTTATGTGGCTCCTAGGCGGTCGTCGCCGAAGGGGCGCGAAGTTGTTAATCAGAAGTTAGGTGAAATGTTACGCCAAAGGGTGGTTTCCCCCAGTAAAAGTCGTAATTCTAGCCCTATATTGTTAGTGAAGAAAAAGATTGCACGGTTCGGTTCTGTGTGGATTATAGCAAGTTAAACCAGGTTACTGTGTTGGATAATTACCCGCTCCCCAGAATAGATGATGCCTTGGATGCCATGCAAGGGTCAGCTTCGTTTGCTACCCTTTACATGTTGGGGTACTGGCAGGTGCCCATGAGGCGGCGGGATCAAGAAAAGACTGCTTTCTCTTGTTCGGAGGGACATTTTGAATTTACCCGTATGCCGTTTGGGCTGTGTAATGTGCCTGCTACTATGCAGTGAGGTTTAGATCAGATATTCTTACAGTTGAAATGGGAGGCATGCCTTATTTACCTGGATGATATTATTGTATTTGCCCCTACATTCCCATTGTTTCTGGAACGCTTGAGGGCAGTTCTGGCTGTTCTGGTGTCGCATAATATTAAGCTCAAGCCCTCGAAGAGCATTTTTGTGTTTGAGCAGGTTAGGTATTTGGGACACGTGGTGAATGCTCAAGGGGTTGCTACTGACCCAGACAAGGTGGTTGCGGTGAGAAATTTCCCCAGGCCCCAGACGCGTAAGGGGGTGAAGTTCTTTAGGGCTGTGCGGATATTATCGTCGGTTTGTGAAGGAGGTTGCTATGATAGCGAGACCGCTCGTTAACCTGATGCGGGAGGTCGTGCCGTTTGTGTGGACTTCCTTGTGTAAGGATTGTTTTGTATGGTTGAAGGATGCCCTGTGTACGGCCCCTATTCTGGTTATGTTTGACCCAGTGGCCCCGTTAAGATTACAGACGAATGCTTCACGAGTAGGGTTGGGGCCATTTTATACCAGGGGGATAAACCTGATCATCGGGTTTTGTCTTATGCAAGTCGTCCTCTGCTGCCGGCGGAGACCCGTTATACCGTTACGGAGCTTGAAGCTCTGGCGATAGTTTGGGCGGCTGAAAAGTTTCATCACTACCTGTGTTTGAATAGGGTGACTATTGTTACTGATCATCATGCATTATGCTACCTGCGTTCCTTGAAGAATCCGTTCAAACGCTTGGGTCGTTGGGTAGCCAAGATAAAGGAGTTCATTTACGACATTGAGTACAAGAAGGGTGGATTGCATATGGATGTTGATTGTTTGAGTAGATATTTGGTCCATTAATCCGAGGTTCGGCAGGCTTTCGAGGATTATGCGTATATTTATTTGCTTCAGTCACAGGTTAATATGGCCCAGGAGCAGCGTAATGATCCATCGTTAAAAGGGTTACAGGATAAGGCAGTGGGGAGATCGGTGGCCCCGAAAGGGTACGTTGTGTTAGGAGGGACTATATTTTTCTCACCCGTCAAGAGCCGCCTAGATTGCTTTTGGTGGTACCTGAGCATTTGAGGCGGAAAATTATGCAACAATGTCATGATAATCCTTTGGCAGGACATTTTGGGATTTCTAAAAACATGGCATTGTTGTCAAGAGCATATTTTTGGCCTCATATGAAAGCGGCGGTCAGCCGATTTTTGTCTTCCTGTCCCCAGTGCCAAGTAAATAAACTTCCGAGGGAATTACTCCATGCACTGTTGCAGCCTATTTCTGTAGAGGGGCCTGCAAAAAAGTGAGGATTTGATTTTACGGGACCATTCCCCCGCTCAACGAGGGTTTCACTTTTTGGCTGGTGGCAGTCGATTATAGTACGCGGTTTTGTGGCGGCTCCGTGTAAGCGGGCTAATGCTAAGGCTATTGAGTGGTTTTTCGAGGATTGTTTGACCGGTTTGGGGTGCCTAAACATCTAATTTCTTATAGTGGGACCCCTCAGTTGAGTCGGGCGTTCGTTCTTTTTTTAGGGATTATGGGATAGTGCATAGGGCATCTACCCCTTATCACCAGCAGGCAGATAGGCTAGCCGAGCGGCTTATTCGTTCCTGTTGACGACAGTTAGGGCCATGGCGCCGGGTGGCGTTTGTAAGGGGGTGGCCCATTGCGTTAGCCCGAGTGGTGGTGGCGTACAATTTTGCTTGGTTTTCTGCCATGGTTGCCCGTGCACGATTTAATGGGACAACCCCCTATAGTGAGGCCGGAGGGTCCGTTGAGGGAGCGGCGAATAAACGCAGGGCAGTCGTTGGGGCAGGCCCAGTTAGAGCAAAAATAGCGTTATGAAAGGGGTCATCGAGCTGTCTGGTTTGAGATCGGGGATTAGGTGTTAGTTAGAGATTTAGCCCCGGCGCGATTGGGGCAGGGGAATTTCCAGGCCCCATTCCATGGTCCATACCAAGTGTTGGAACGAATTTCTAAGTTAAATTATGCGATACGAGATGCACATAAAGGCATGGCCCCTGTTTCAACAGTACATGTTGCTAATATTAAGCGGTATTTGCCAAGGCGCGTGCCCCAGTTTTTGTTATTGCAGGCTGCCAAATTTAAAAATAGCGCCAGTAGTTGACCGTGCTTGGTACGCGCGCGCGCAGGCCCACCTACCATCGGTTAAACACTTTTGGTGGACTCGCCTGGTCACTTGTTGCATCACAATTGCCTCGGGTTCCTTTGTCTTCCCTCCCGTTGTCATCGCCTCGCGTAAGTGCCAATTGCTTTTTACAATTTTCCTCTGAAGTTTGTGGGGTCAATTGGTTGGTAATGATGGGGTTGCTGATTGGGGGAGGGGTTGTGCTAACCTGCTTGAGGCACCAGCGCATCAGCGCACTGGGTTTAACCATGTGCATTTGTTGTTTTCAAGTTTTTATGAATGGCGCACAACACACGCAACGCCACAATTACCATGACGGTGTCGGAAGGCGGCCGTCAAAGGACAGTTTCGGGAACTTTGGATTGTGTGGATTTGGGACCGGAGGCCCCAGGTACCGGATTCCATGCAGAGCCAGCCGCGGCAGCATCGGCAAAATATTCCTGGTCGTCAACCGGCGGCTGGAAGCGGAAAGCCCCGTTTCGAGGTGGAAACCGTGGAGGCGGTAATCGTCCGTGGGTCCCTCATTCACAGGAGCCAGGAAGACCCAGACCACCCCACCTATGCAATACAAACCAAAAGATTAGGGCAGGGATTTGGCGGACCAGGCTTTCAACCGTGGGGCCCCAGGTCGGGGCGTGGTTATTGTGAAGTTGCCGCCCGGAGTGAATGATTTGCCGCTGGACTTTGTCTTTCCGGGGCCAAGACCGGATGTGGTTTATATGGCGTTTAGTGCCACAATTGATCATCGCTGTAGACGCCAGCGGGCGGCTTAACGGATGTTAGAGGGCCATTTAATTCGTCGTTCGCAGCCATGGTGGGACTAGGCTCAAGGGTTCGTTTTAATGTTATTTTTGTTCTTCTAAGTTGTTTGTTTTTTGTTTATAGTTGCCACGGAGCGGCCAACTCTCAGGGGGGTGTAACGATCCCCTGGGGCAAGGTCCGCGCATGGCGGGAATGTGAGGAATACGGGCCAGTATGCCTGGGATGGATGGCATTGGCGCAGATGGATATTGTCCTGTAATGTGTAATCAGAGAATGTACGTGGATGAATCTTAATTGATATGTGGTAATGGTAGAATGTTCAAGAAGGATTGCGTCCCTGCTGCCCTGGTTGCCACCAGGTGGGTGGAAGTAGAATATAAAGGGAACCTGGGCCAGCAGGGAGGCAGGACAGATTTGGGGCCTGATCGGGTTGATCAGCCTCCGGAGTGCCAATATGTAAATTCATGCTTTTTCTTTGTTTTGAAGTCCAGCGAGTTAGCGGGTCACTGTGTTTACATTGTTTTTAAGTTAATTAAATCTAGTTTCATTCTACCCATCGTGCCTGCCGTGGTTATTTATCGAAAGATTCGATATGCGGGACCTTACAGCAGTCATCTGCTTCCTATTCCATAGGCTAGTCGCACACAAGCAATTTTCTTCAGGCTATTATTTAACCACAAATATGAGAACCTTAAGTTTCAATTTAGGGGAGACCGAGGCTAGTTGTTAAAGGAGTAAATTGTTACAACAGTTTAAAAATCAGGCCATAGGTAGCAACACATGTCAACTTCAACCATGAAGAAGAATCGTGGGAAGAGTCATCCAGGGTGGTGTAGTGAAATTGGGACTATTGCATTGTATGCAGAAGAAAATTTCATGTTTTTTGCCTTGGTGAGTAATTTATTGTTATTCAATTATTTGTCTTATTGCTTAAATGTGTTTGCTTGTATAATTTAAAGCTTTGGGGCATGAAACACTAACTATGTTAAAGTAGTGCTAATTGACATGAAAGCTGAATGTCTAATAGTCATTTTTTTCCATGGGGGAGGACATTATTGAAAAAGGCATGTGTGGGGCAAGTTGTTACAAATGAAAAGAGGTATGTTGTTACATTGTAACAACTTAGCCCATTTACTAAATTTTAATGTTGTAAATTGTTTTTTGCAAAAAAACATTCTTTTACATTTTGCAGTTCACAATGTAAACTTACAAAAAGAAGACCAACAGAGGAGAAATTCCTGTGGATATTTTCTTACAAGCCAGAAATGAAATGAATGATAACCACCTTACTCTTTGAGCTGCGGCTGATAAGTATAACATCAACTTTAAGACATTGCAAAGGTTTTGCAAAAAACAACATAGGTGAAAGAATAAAATGAAATTAAATTCAAAATAAAATAAACAATGGACCTACAAAATGCAATGTAACAACTTACACCATTGTATGTAACAACATGCCCCGATATAGGGTAGTTTGTTACAATCTGAGGGGGGGGTCTAAAATATCATTTTATTTTGAAATGTACATAAAATTCTAATGTTTAATAAAAATTGTTTTACAAACATGAGGGCTATGTCTATTATTGATAATTTTCTTATTGGTTTTGATTTATTAGAAACACTGAAAAAAAATCAAAACTGAAAAGTGTAACAACTAGCCCTGGTCTCCCCTACCCTTGTACAACCTTGCCGGAACCAAAGAATTTAGTGAAGGTGTCGTAAGTTGCCACATTCTTTCAGGAATGCAGGATTCTTGGGCAACTTTCGTCGCAACCCTAGAGAGGGTGTTTTTAAAAATTTGCATAGACTTTGATAACTTTTAAAAACTGATCTACCTTTGGTGTATTGATTTTGTCTGCTCAATGTGTTGGCCATGATATTTTACAACACTTCTGCACCATCATTTCCAGGTGGCAGGCACTTTTTCGGTGAGCTTTGGCATTATTTTTATCCATTTCTGCTTACAGAATTTCGAAAGCCCATTCAAGGTTGTCACTTTTCGTTGAAACAGGCATTTCTTTAGATATCCAAATCCACAAAAGTCCAATAGACTTATGTCAGGTTACTTCATTGGAATGTCCTTGTTGACCAAAAAATGTATTCCGCTTGATTTCTTTACTTCCTACAGGTGGTTCCTACAGGTACTTGTTATGGTGGAAAATTACCAAATGGAGCTCTTTGGGATAGTTTTGGAACTTTTTTTTCCAAATAAGGTTTGAGGACTTATTTTATGTAGAAGTCTGCATTGACCTTGACATTCTTGGGAACTTTTATTAGTGGTAAGTGACCCTTTCTACACAAACCAACAACCATAAAACCAACTGGCCATTCTTCTGGTGCTGTTTCACTGCGAATCACATAGCAGATTATTCTCTGGCCATTGCAGTTGCTCAGACAGATGTATGCTTCATCTAAAGTGACCATGAATTCTAATTTATCTCCCGCTATGCGGCGTTCGTACATTTTTATGGCATTGGTCATTCAATTAGCACAATGTTGAGAGAAAAGCTTGTGGCAGGACACCTTTTCCCAGTTTTCTTTTTTAAATCTTTGTGAATGATGTTTTTGACAGAGAAAGCAGATATCGGACATTCCTTTGCAGAATTTTTGGATTCTTGCTGCTTTAAATCAACATTATTGATGATTATATGCAAAGTTGACTGGTTTATGATGATTCCGCATTTTTTCAATTCAAAAACAATACATATCTGCAAAAATTTGAGTTTGGAAAGTGTTTTTATGATGGTCACTGTTTCAACACTAGTGTGGGGCACCATTTTGAATTCGAATTTGACGAAATTGTAAATTTTAGAACTTCATGAGAACATCAAAGCACAAGCAAAAAAAAAATCACTTGCATGACTATATCAAAAGATGAAACATTTCAAAATCTATGCAAATTTGCCAAAACACCTTCTGTATAAACCAGCAATCAGAAAATGGAGCTGAGTGATATCTGCCAGCGCAAAGAATTTGAAGGACGGCGTTTATTTGGCCTGCTAACAACTTCACCCAAGTCGAGGATGCGGCTCGGCTCAACAAGCTGGCCACATTGGAATTGACGACAGGATGCGTAACTACCACAGTCGTAATGACAACAGCAAGTACTCTGAAGGTGACCACAAAATAGGCAATGAGATGCACTCTTGCTTTAATTGCGGCAAACGTGGGCATTTATCTGCCAACATTCGACAGCAGAAGAGTACAAAAGTCGCCAATCATGTTAGGAAGGTGGCCGGGTGTAATGAGATATCCCAGAAAATTACAGACGTCTGTCTTTGTGCAAACAAACTTTTGTCGTGCATCAACTCAGGTACGAAGAGTCGAATGACATTAAATCGTGAGTTCTTCACCCGAGAATTTTGCAATACCAAGTGATCGAATTGTTGCACCGATAGACGTTGTACTAAGATTTGTGAAGAAGGTGTGAGATTTGTGGAGCTGCCGCACACCATCAAGTAGGATTCAACAATTTAACCTCAACCGTGTCCTCTTCGTTCAAAATCTTGAAAAGATATTCTTGGTAACACAGTGGTGTCAAAGGGTACAAGTTCGAAAAAGATGTTGCACATTTATTCTAAATGTACTTCATTTGTCAATGATTTATAGCAATCATCTATGGTGAAACTACTGAGATCTAAAGCCAATGTCACGGAGTCCATCAAAGAATACATAGCTGCCATGAAGACAAAATTTTAACGACATGTGAAAGTTATCAAGAGTGACACAGGCCAAGAATATGTTA
This sequence comes from Julus scandinavius, assembly GCA_034696685.1. NCBI lineage: Eukaryota > Metazoa > Arthropoda > Diplopoda > Julida > Julidae > Julus > Julus scandinavius. The sequence goes on along the minus strand of JAQGAE010001922.1, from coordinate 9,201 downwards.
ATCCATGGTTGAAAACAATATGAAAGCTTTAGGTATCAAGCCTAGTATACTAGGGTACATACACCACAGCAAAACTGTGTCCCCAAACGCAAGAATTGCTCTCTGGTTGAGATGACGAGATATCTATTGCTTGATGCAAGACTCCCAAAATGCTATTGGTCAGAAGCCATTCTGTGGGCCAGTTATCTGCAGAACTGAATTCCAAATTGGTGTATTGAAGGTGTGAGGCCGGATGATGCACATATTTGGGTCTTTGACTCTAACGCCTTTAGATTTAAACCGAGACAACAGTGCCAGAAATGCGATGACCGTGCCAGGGATGGCGAACTAATCAGGCATGGCGAAAACGTAAAAGACTATCGACTACTGGATCTCAACACTGGAGTCGTGTGCTACAGCCATACTGAGTTTCTTCGAAGAGCACTCCAACAACTTCAGATCAAATACCCATGATGTGCACGGGCCAGAAGGGGTTTAGACAATGTAGAGAAGAGAATAAGTCATTGACAAGACAACCGTGCCTACGACAGAGAACTCCCAGTCATGTAGACATTGCTGACAACGATGATGTTGACAACGATATGCCGACACCATCACCAGTAGAGGTGGCGACCACCATTATACAGCCAGATGACCACCCTAGAAAAGACATCACATATATTCCTGTAGGGACAGACCATACAGGTCAGCTCGCTAGACAGTCAGACAGCCACCAAAAATACTGTCTGATGGCTGACATCGATGACGAGCTCGAAGCATGCTGTGGAAGCATGCTGCACAGGAGATGTTTTCTCTTCGCATGCGTTACATATGGGACATAGCTGTTGTTTTGATGGGGTGGAAGCCAATCAGCTGCAAATGGGTATTTAAAGCTAAGGTGAATGCTGACAGACAGCTCGTGGATACACCCAAAGTTTAGGACGTGACTATGAAGAAATTTATGCGCCGGTAGTGTGACACAACACAGGTTGTGTTCTGTTGTCAGTTGCCACTGCCAAACTCCATGCAAATCTTGTTTGCCATATTCGTTAGTTTAAAGGTACACCTATTTTGAATTTATGAGTAGTCACCAAAGGACTGTATACACTTATTGAAATGTGGGAATAACTTCTTTATTTCCATACCGAAAAATTCCACTCCATTATTATTCAATCAGCTCATGAACATTCTTTGGAGTCATCATTTTGGACATCTTTTCCTGACGATTATATACATAGATTTTGATATGTCACTTACACCAAGCCATGTTTTCAATTTGTACAAAATTATAGGTGTTACCCACTCCCCATTTATTTATTCTGACAAACAGTTACATACGTTACGAGTGGTGTATGTAAAACCCAATTTGGGATGTGGCCGGGAATAGGGAATTGGTGGCGTTGTTAGTCCAACCCGTGTTCTGTTCTTGTGAAGTGCTAGGAGTTGCTATTCCCATATGGAGGTATTTAAAAGGGGTACCTAAAATGCATTGTAACATTATATCAAGAGGTTAAATCGGTTTCTGAAATTGCAAAGTATTCACTGTTGTTCAAAAAAATAGTTCATAACATCATCCAAATGTTTCTCTAAACTGGAGAAACGTCAATTGCAAAAGAAGCTGGAAAACCACCGATAATAAAATTGCCAGACAGAAGGGCTTTGCATAAGCATATTAACAGTGGCAGAGTGTCAACCATGTCAAGTTTGGTAACAGAATGAAATTCAATTACTTGATTCAAAGACTTGATGTGTTCATAAACTTTAATTTTAGTTTTATAAGGTGAAATAGTGTTTATGGTGAATATTTACTATGATTATTTCAAGTAGACAAATCACATCTTAAGTTTGGCAGTACTTCCCACCCCATCATCAGATCACTATTATATTCTAATCACACTCGACAATCCTATATCTCAGTAAAAGACCACCTGCAATGCAGGGATATCCAAAGATCAACTTCCAGTCAACACTCGAACTCATAGCCTCTAGGAGACATGATTATTACATACCAACAATATATGACTTCCTTTGACTCAATGCCTGTTCGAATTTTCTGACATCCTCATCCAAAATTTCCAAAAACCTCATATCCCTTATCTACTTTTTTACGGAAAGGCGAGGGGGAGCACAACGGTTCATTTCTTAGTGTTCAACACTTAAAACTGCGCTGCGTGATTTAAGGCCAAAAAATACCTGAAATCCTTTGACCACAACAACATTAAATGAAAACCTTGGCCAAAATGTTTATCAAGATAACATTCACGGCGCAAAATCAAGACACTACAAGGTTTTTTGGAGGAGTTCAAGAAAATCGTGCGTACGATTTGTTTATGCAATTTTTCTAATTGAAGCCTAAAGCGGAGGATGATATGGCAGCTCAGTTGTCTACAGTAAAGACACTTTGGCCAAGTTTAAAAGAAGAACTCAAAACTGTTGACTCTAACGCGTTTCTGTCAGTTATTCCTAATTTGCAAAGTTCTTCACATGTTGCCAGCAAACTACGATACATTCAAGACGAATTGGTCCATGTTCCCAAAGGACAACAGAACGATTGACAACCTTGTGACAAAATTGTGCGTTCATGATAAGATACCTTCAGCAAGGAAAGCAGAACAAGTGGAGCACGAGGTTCTCGCAGCGGCAAAGTTAATCGTCAATGGCAACAAGAAGGGTAGTGGCAGGGTAGTGAGCTGCCATACAGAGCTACTAGTGACAAGAAGAAGTCAACTTGCAACTACTGTGGAAAAAGAGGTCACTGGATCAAGGACTGTAGGAAGTGGATCACCGATGGTCGACCACCTAAAGATGACAAGAAGAAACAAGTCGAGTCTAATGGTTCAAGTGCCATGTCCATGATCACGATGCAGCTGACCACTAGAGCATTCACATTGAGTAGCAACAAGAAAGAAGTAGATGATTCTTGGTACGATGACAATGGTGCAATGGTACATGTCACGAACAATTTCAGCATACTTAGAGACAAAGAAATTTGAGCAAGTGCATGGAGTTACAATAGCTAATGGAGAACAGACTATAGCTGTAGGCAAAGGAACAGTAGAGATCCAATGCGCAGTGAAAGAAAAGTATCAGAAGCATTACCTAAAGGATGCCTGGTATGTTCCGAAGATTCACAAGAATCTGTTTTCAGTTCTGACTGCACAAGACAAGCTACTAGAAAGCAAGTTTAAGTCCACGACAGAAATCTGCACACTAAGCAACAATGGCAAGTTGTTAGTAGTAGGTGCAAGACAGCGTAAAGGTGGCTTATACAAGTTAGCCATCAAATCATCCAAAAGGATGGAACCATTGCTAGAAGTGAATTCGGCTACAGCGAGTAGCATTCTACAGTTGATTCATTAACACATTGGCCATCAAAATAAGACGTATGTCCAAAAGTTTGCAGAGCGTGAATTGGACATCAACTACCGCTAGACACCGGGTTGTGTGAGGGATGTGTATATTATGGCAAGGCTCATAAGCTGCCATTCCACTTAAGAAATGATTACCGGGCGAGCGTTCCTGGAGAAATCTTTCACAGCGATGTTTGCGGGCCATTTGATCCACCAGTTGGAAAGAAAGAATATTTTGTTCTGTTTAAAGACTACTTTTCTCGTTTCCGTTTAGTGTACTTTATACAGAAAAAGAGTGAGTTTGCAGAAAAGCCACAGCAGTTCATTAACGTAAAGACGTTGGGCATCACAATTCAACAGTTGCATTGTGATGGTGGAGGTGAATTGGATAATGCAACTGCGAGAAAGATCCTTCAAGACAGCGGCATCAAACAGTTGGTGACTATGCCGTATACTCCTTAGCAGAATGTTTGTGTAGAGCGAGACAACCGAACCATTGTAGAAGCAGCAAGAACGATGTTTCATGCGCACGGATCGTTGCCAAAAAAGCTTTGGGCTGAGATTGTATCGACAGCTGCTTACATTCTTAATCGCACTGGAAGATCTTCACAAGATAACAAGAAACCTCATGAGCTGTGGTATAGGCACAAAGCTGCAATCAAGCATTTACGTGTCATAGGGACAACAGCGCATGCAAAATTACCTGACAAAAGACGTAGAGGAAAAATCACGAAAAAGGCTGTAAAGTTTATCTTAGTTGGATACGACGGAGATGACGGCTACAGACTATTCGATTTATCGAATGTTCGTTCACGAGATGTCATTTTTCAAGAAGAGCTGATCATCCAAAAGAAGGTTGAAGTCGCACTACATATTAAAAAAGACACAAGTATCGAAACACAGGGCGACAGAGCTACACCCGAACAGCAGTCAGTGGAGGAAGAAGTCCAAATCGAAACAAGTGATAACGAAGATGAGAGTTCTAAAGCAGAGGAAGCATCAGCTCCTGTAAAGAAATCATCAATGATTCTACATGATCATTCTAAGAGAAAGGTACCAAATAGTTTAAAAGATTGTTTTAGAAGCATCGATAGGTTTTCAAGACATCGATGAGCCAGAAACCTTTGAAGAAGCTATCAGTGGCAAGCAACAGGTCAACTGGAAGAAAGCTATGGACACCGAGATGAATTCTCTTAAAGAGAACGGAACTTGGGATATGGTCAATCTGCCACTAAGGCAGAGAGCGATACAATCAAAGTGGGTTTTTAAAGTCAAGTCAAACCCTGATGGATCCGTTGAAAAGTTCAAAGCTCGACCTGTCATCAAAGAATTCAGTCAAAGGAAAGGCATCGACTATAGTCAGACATTCAATCTGGTTGCAAAATCAGGTACTAGTTGCAGTGTTTTTGAGATAGCCGCAAGTGAGAAGATGTCACTGACAAAGTTTGATGTGTCAACTGCGTTTTTATTCGTGAACTTAAAGAAGACATTTACATGGTACAGCCTGAAGGTTTCAATGATGACAGCAATCGTGTGTGCCTTTACGGATTGAAGCAAGCTTCGAGATGCTGGAACAAACATTTTGGTACTTTCTATTGCGTTTAGGTTTTAAAGTTAGCAAAGCCAATTCATGTTTGTTCATCCAAGTACAAGGCAAGAGGAAGTTACTTGTAGCACAATATGTTGATGATAAGCTCATAGCTGCTGGTTTTCAAGAAGATGCAGATGAGTTCCTGAAAGAACTTAGGCAAGAGTTCAAAATTACTTCAAAGCCTGCAGTTTATTATTTAGGAATCGAGATTGATGAGCGTGAAGATGGTTCAATCAAGTTAAGCCAGCGAGCTTACACGAAGCGTATACTCGAGCGCTTTAGCATGGCAGATTGCAAGGCTGTAGCAACACCAATCATCAACATAGTACAATCACCAAAGATGAAAAGGCAAAAGCAATCAACGATCCATATTGTGAAGATGTTGAAGCTCTGATGTACCTGATGATGGGGACAAGGCCAGATATCGCATATGCTGTTTGTGTAGTATCACGGACACTAGAATCGCCCACCAGTGAAGATATGATCAAAGTTAAAAAGATCTTTCGTTACTTACAAGGCACGCAGGATATGGGCATTATCTACAAGCCAAATGCCAACCCCGGTATACTGGAATGCTACAGTGATGCCGACCATGGTGGAGACATTACAACAGGCAGATCAAACAGTGGAGTTGCCTGTAAATATGCAGGTGGAGTCGTAGTGTGGCTTAGCCAACAACAGTCATCTGTCGCAATCTCTATGACAGAAGCAGAGATTGCTGCAAGCGAAGCTACAAGAGAGGTAGTGTGGTTAAAGTGTCTGCTGGACGAAATCACTACTTTAAAGGACATTCCGATCCTGTATGTGGATAACCAAGCAGCAGATAGATTAGCACAGAATCCGGAATATCATCGACGCACAAAGCACATAAAGGTGTGTCATTTCTCTGTGCAAGAAAAGGTCACAGGGTGAGATTAGAGTACAGCAGATATCCACACAAGAGCAAGTGGCAGATATCTTTACAAAACCACTTAACAAGCCAAGAGACAGAAGTTTGTGTACAGACCTAGGACTAGTTTAAGTCTTGTTTAGTTTGGTTTATGTTTAGTAACGTATTTCAGCGAATTCTTGTTTTGTGTAGCAGAGTTAAGTTTTTCTTTTGAAAAGAGGAAGTGCTAACATTAAGTTTCAGAGAAAGAAAAATTAGAATGTTAGAATGTTCACTCATGCTAGGACTTTGTTTCTTTAGCACAAGCTAAGTTTGAATTTAAAAGTTCAGTTCTTTCCAGTATTTCAATAAACAAGACGCGTTCAACCCAAGTGCTGAGTACGCCATTACAATTAACATATTTCACTACAATTTCGATCTGGTTCTGGACTATTTTACAACATTCCTGAAGGGGTTCCATCCAGAGCCCCCACGAGGTAAATAATGGCCAGGTGAGCCGAGGATCAGATATGGTCACTCTAGATTAATTCCAGAGCGATGAGGACGGATCCCCTGATGACAGCATTGGGCTGCTTGGTAAAACTGTTTTGGAAAGAATGTGTTTTCTTCTTTTTCTCATTATTTCTTCTGGTTTTTTATGGCCTGGATTACCCGGGCAGTTACATAGATGATAAAGGTTGATCCATTTTCGTGCTATTCATTAGCCAAATCTGTTTAACCATTTTTAAACTTAAGGCATTACTCCCCATTGTTTTGGCTAGAAATTGCACGTACACTTTGTACAATGGTTCCACAATTGAATTCCGCAAAAATAAATCAAAGTTATATAAGTGGAACACAATGCCGTATATGTGATCACATTTCGAGGAGGGGGGGGATAAAACATTTCGGGGGGGAGATATGGTCCAAAAATCGCGGAAAATTGGCGGATTCTGGTTAAAAATTAGCGGATTCAGGTTGAAATTTGTAAAATTATTGGATTTCGGGAGGGGGGATATATCAACAATATCCCCCCTATATATATAGCCTTGGTGGAACATGTTTCATCAGAAGATATGAGATACACTATTATTATTTTTTCTAGGCATCAACAGTGATACTATGGTATGATTATTTTACAATTTACTTTTTAAGAAACGCTCATACTTATAAAAATAAATAAGAGGGTACACAATTATGTTGAAATAACTGCTGGAATAATCAAATTGTTTATTCATTCATGTTATTAGAGAGATTTAGCAAAACATGTATGATTCATTTACCGTTACCGTTGACCTTATGTGCGCATGCTCTGTAGAACGGTCAAATTCACGTTCAATTAACATTAAGCATGCAATTTGACAAGAGGGCTCCTTCCCATGTAAAAGTTCCCATCCATCATGAGCAGATCGTCAAAATCTCGTTAAATGTGTTCAACCAGTGAAAACGTTCTATGTCAAATATTCGCATTTTTCAGGTACACGTGCAATTCCAAAAAAAATAGTTTTGTTTCCCGTTACCCAGAACATGTGCACATGTGCATTTCGAAAAAATGACTTCAACGTCAACGGTGATTTTTTGTGCTATATCTCTCTATTAATTAACATGTGACGGTACAGTAAGCCTGTGTAATTCATGCGCTTAATTGGGACCGGTGAAAATATGCCTTTAGACAGGTTATGCTTTTAGACAGGTTCCTTTATATACACGGGTCCCAAGTTGGGATAGGAACATTATATGCTTATAGAGGTTTTTCATTTACACAGGATGCATTTAGACAGTTTGTAGTGTATTGAGTTTTCGAATAGTCAAATGCTCAAACAATGTAGAATTAAATGTAACATATTCAGAATCTTACCTCTGATGTCTTCCCAGGGTGCCTTCTGAAAACTGCCTTTCGGAAGTATAATCATGTTGCTGTGTTTTTCCCAACTTTGAGGAATGTTGTTTTCAAAATCCTGAGTCCAAACCAGTCCTTTGCGATGTTCCACAAAATGTCTTAAGGCATACTTCAGCTTTTCCCTCTGTGTAGCAGCCAAAAGTTTTTCTTGAAAGCTCACCAGCTTCACTTCAGGTTTCGACTTTGCTACAACAGTCGTCCATTCCAAATCATCTAACTGTCTCAGATATCCATGCAAGGATTCCACCTCACAGACATCCCAGAGGCAGGCCAGTGCCACCTGATTTTCACACACATTTTGAATTGGCTTGGCGACATCAAATAGCTTTAACTTTTCCATTGCAATTCTGTAAATGCCAAAGTTAAATTTCACTGATTAGCTTGAAATTTGAAGAAGTTCATTCATTATGGTCGGAAGACCACACCCAATTATTCATGAAAAAAAGTAATCACACTTGTGTGACTTGTGACTTATTACTTATTTATGGTTTTTCCAGCCAATAGAGCAAATAGATTTAAGACTATTTGCATTAAAATCTATATTATGAGGTGGCATTATGAGTTGGTTTGTGCCAATTTGGTTATCGACAGAGCTCTATGAGCATTTCGCCTAGAATTTATTCTTACTTAAACTATAACATTTTTAATATCTGTAATGTGCATGATTTTACTTATAATATATATTTTCATACCTTATTAAGTGGTTGTATAAGTTTAATAGAATCTTTGATACAAGATTATTTGTTAGCAACTCCTATTTTTATTTACCCACAATGTTTCTTACTCACTATACGTTTTCTTCATCTGCTACAAATATATATGACATTATAATGAAAAAGCATAACAATTGGACTATTAATATATTATTATCAATTAGCATGATAAATAAGAATACAAGTAGATGTTATTACCCACTGCAGATTTTATTGCTCAAATACAATTCTAGCATAAAACGCACAAAATTTTAAAAGAGCAGAAGGTCGCGTTGATCACTTGCGTAGTGTACAAATTGTGTTCAAGTTTACTCGAAAGCAAATTCAAGAATGGATACGGACATAGGATGAATACACACTTCACAAACCAGTACGTCATCGCTTTACCTGAAACCGAACATTAGAAAGATATATTGATGATGGTTGGCAAATGGACGTAGTGGACATGCAAATGTGACCTTGGGGTCACTTGATTATGTCGCATATTTGTTCAAGGATTGACGTGTGTCGTTTGCACAAGGTTGATGCTGAATTCTTGGAATGCACATTTTCTGCATTCCTGAGACACAATTAGCATCTTTAATTAGCCATGATAATTGAGCTGCATGTAGCATAAAAAGTCGCTTTGAGGAAGAGAACTACTCTGCCTCGGTTGCTATGCTCCCAGATCATGTTCCTTGATTCGCTTTTGTTAACAGGCTTTATAACACAACTCACGGGACAACACTCTTAACAACTAAAACATCATTTGCCAACTCAAATGTTGACAAATAGCTTAAATTAACATGCATCAGCATCTT
>JAQGAE010001921.1:0-20135 GCA_034696685.1 Julus scandinavius | reverse complement strand
ACTTGCTAATTTATTGTTTGAAATAAGTTGTTCACAGCTAGAACACTGCCAGTTGGTAACTGAAGACAAAACCCCAATCAAAGGAAATAAATTGTTATAAGCCCCATCACTGTCTCACAATTACAGTCCATAAAGTTTCCAAATTTGATGAGTCAATATGTTGTGTGTGAATCTCTTCATTATTTCACATGTTGTTTCAAAAAATCAAAAATAGACAAGTAAGTTATACATATTTTAAAATAAATCCATTTGGCTTAGTAATAATGTCATGATTTTTTACTTATCAAGATTTTTGGGTAGCGACAATCATGATAACTATTTCACCAAAACCCAACGTAGTAGAATTGTGTACGAAATACTACAAACATCAGCCTATGGCAAATGACGCCAAGCCAAAATTGGGATTGATAAAATGGTGGATGAAGGAGCTTATTCTGCTGCATTCCCATTGCAAGAAGTATTTTTTATTTATCACAGCAGTTATGGATTTTCTAATTTAAAAAATGTGTAGATCAAATTAAAAAATTGGAAAATCTATTCACTATTTGTGTAGGGTTCATACAAGATTTCTACTAGCCAAAGTCAACAAATCAGGTCCAAGTGGAACAGACGGCAAATACTGTTTGAATTTTGAGTAAAATGGACGCAGTGGTACAAATATCAGCCTCTCGATCTCATCCGAGAGTACCTTGGCAAGAAAATAGCCGATTACTTTGCCTGCATGGCTCGGTTTGTATTTTAAATTATTTTAAGAATCAAGACATCGGTCAATTATCCGTTGCGCAGTTGCAAGTCTTTAATTGTCCTTGTGCATTATTCTAGGGTTTTATAACTGCTGGCTTATTCCAGCTGCAGTTGTTTGAGTTGTGGTCTTCCTATTTGATGTGATAGCCATGAAAGACAACTGTGTGGCACAAGTTAAATTTAGAATTTAAAATACATAGTTTAGTAATCGATACTAGTTTTAACTTAAATAAAATGACTTCAGCTGCATAATAAATGAATGGTTTTAAGTAGCTAAAGCCATTCCACTAACAAAAATCTTTTAAATCCTTAAAAGACTGGTAAATAATTAAATTCAAATTCTGCATTAAAAATGATCCTGATTTAAATTTTATTACTCGTAACAGATTACATGTTTGCAACAGTGGGCGCGAATATAAAATGTGTCCACTGTGCGATGAAAGTGATGGCTGTTCATTCTGGTATTTGTCTGACATCTGTTGGCTAGCTCAATTATCATATCTATTTGATCATCCCAGAACTGTGGTTTATGCAGATTTTGTGTCATTTTGGTGTAAGCGTACATTTTGTGAACTAAAGATATGATAAATTTAATTTCAACTACTATTTCACTACATTTTAATGCTGTTTTTAAACACATTTCAGCCGTCTTATTCCTAGAATATTGGAAGCGAACCAGTATTAATTTGGCCCATTATTGGGATTGTATGTACTTGGATCAAGATGAAGATCATCCGCGGCCCCAATTTGTAACGCGGGCTGCATACATGGAGTGAAATCCAGTCATGGGTATCCGTGAACCGGCATTTCCCAAAGGGGTCGTTTTAAACAAATTGCAGCCAGCATGGTAATAATTGTAGTTATGGTAAAAGTCTACTACATGTAAATTGTCATTAGAATTTAACTAGTGCAAGAGAAATTCTCTAATTTGTAATCACCTTGCAGATATGATGATCGATACCATTACTTTTTCGTTATTATGAAAATATGCAAATTTATAAAATAAAAACATGTGTAAGTTATACAATTCTCTTTTTTTTTAAAATAATTGCATGCTTTTAACAACGGATTCCTCCTTTAAAAAGCAGCAGCAGCAGAAAGAACGAAGAAGAAGGTAAGTGAGGGTGTGTTTATGTTTTAAAAGCCCTTTCTTTAAGGATATATAAGAAAGGTAAAAAATAGGTTACATAATGTTTATATAGGTAAACATGATGACCTAAAAGGTTATAAATAGGTTTACATAACGTGAACAAAACTGGTTAACAAATTGTGTCGGAAAAAACGTGTCGTTTGCTTGTCACTTTTACCCACATGTTAACGTGTATGAGAAATGTTTTGTCAACCATTTGTCTATGGTGAAAAAAACAGTTTTTTTACGTTTTTTCACCCATGTGTGCTGCCTGGGTTATGCCTAACTTTGTGTTAAAAACCAATTTTATGATGGAATTTTCCTTCGAGGTCAGCTAATTTCCGTTATTCAGAAAACTCTGGAAAACTGTTGTGCAATTGGTAGCGAGTTGGGTGCTTTAATATTTAAAGGATGGGCCTTTCCCAAGTAGCAATGGGAAACAAAAAGACGTCAAATTGACGTCATTTTTTGGTTATTTTACTGACCAAAAAATGACGAACTCAAAAAATGACCAAAAAATGCCTAAAAAATGACGTCATTTTACTGACCAAAAACTGACGAACTCAAAAACTTGGGTGTTTCAGTGGTGTGTGATTTTAGAGTCTAGAACAATTTGTAAACTAAAATGTAAATCAGCAAAATAACCTTATGAAGTTTTATTCTTTTTTGCTGTTTCTTGTTTTTTAGTTTGGGAATCTTTCTAGCTTTGCTACAAGGTTACGGAACAATTGATAGGTTGGTTAGATAGTAGATCATTTTAAATCATCCAGAGATTGGAAGCCAACGAAAGCGTAAGTTGCATTAATATTTTATAGTTAAATTGCATGATTTTGTAATCACTTGATCTTAAAATTTGATTTCCTTTACAGAAAGTAAGGGCCCTGATATACCAAATGCAGCCGAGATGAGTTCAGACTTTCTTGGTATGAATAATGTCTTATCAATACGAAATGTCTGTTTATATTTGTTTATTATTATAACATGTTTTTTGTGCTTTCAGAAGTTAATAAAAGCCTTTCTTTACTTCCATATGTGGATACTTTTCTGACATGGACACCGTGCTCCAGTAAGGACCCGCAACTGTTTTCCAGTCCAGATAGTGGTAAATGCCAATTCCTAATCGATTTAATATGTACACTTATCAATTGTCTAATCTGTATTTGATTTGAAATTCCAGAGTTCTTTAAAGCTTTTCAAAATAAAACGATGGAAGTCCTTCATTTGATACAAGAGGTGCAAAGAAGAATGGCAAAAGAGCAACAGAAAATTTTGGAGATTCTGCAAGATGGTGGGAGAGTGGAAGCAGCTGCAAGCAAGTCCCAGTGCCCAATTGAGTTACCTTTAAAATATATGTCCGATGCCAACAACATGGAGGACTATTTAACTGTGCATGGCAATTTTTTGCAAATGGTAAGTTATATGATGAAATATTTGTAATGGAAGTTATTTATTTACTTGATTGTGTTTTTTGTTTCCACTTTTAGGTTATCAAAATGTCCAAGATTGGTGGCAAAGATGTCACAAACGCTACCAATAGGATAATATCCCGATTACTTGCGAATGAGTTGGCAGAATGGATGAATTTCAAAGGGACAAAAGGAAAGTTTGCATTTGGAAATATGCGCATTAAGGATGTAGTTATAAGTAAGTATTTTTCCTGCTTCATGATATGTATTCGTTTGCATCTTTGTAACAAGTTTTGTATTTTTTTAGGAGCTGTTCGCCAAATTTGCCCTGAAGCAAAGGATGTCTTTGTTGAAGGGATATTAAAATCGTTGCTCAAGCATGCCAAGGAACGAATAAAAAAGAATTTAAGCAAAGATAGTGACTAAAAGGTACATGTTTTCCTTATACTTTTTGCCTTAAAAACATTTTTTTATGTATTCATATCATGTATATATTTATCTCTTTATAGGAACCTTCAGCTGGACTTCGAGCAAGAAAAGTGGTATTAAACACAAAAAAGCCACATTGCATTACATCTAAATTTTATACGGTCTCTGCTTAGCATCCTTGTATTGCTTGTTTGCCTATCAGCTTTAAGAGTTGATTTCTGGCACTTCATATGCCATCTGTTGGCCAAATTACGATGTAAATCATTGGTCACACATGTCATTAAACTGCTACATTAAACCCACAAACCTGATTTATCATTTCAAGCATCCTTATTCTGCCATGTAGTTTAACTTTGCACAATTAATATTGCTGTTTATTGCTGTAATATCGGGGTTTATATTACCAGAAATCTATTTTTGAATAACCATTTAACAAAAATTGTTGGTGTAGCGAACCAGCACCTGAGATTCGTTTAACGTGTGTTTCGAGGATGTGCGGAAAGTGTAAGGGAAACTGGCTACACAGCTATGGTTCGCCCTATGTTGGAATATTGCACCCCTATTTGGAATCCTCACAGGATCGTTTGCATTCAGGATATAGAGATGGTCCAGCGTAGGGCGGCCAGATTTGTTAAAGGTGATTACCATCATTCTGCAAGTGTGACTGAAATAATCCACTCTCTAAATTGGGAAACATTGAAGGCCAGGCGCGAAAAGTTATCTATGGGGTTATTTAGATGTTTTAATCTTTCTAGTAATTTACATCTTGTTTCTCACATCTTAACACCTAACAACCACTGTAGAAGTAGACATAATCTCTCCAATCCTTTGACTGAGCTTCGCACCAAGAATGCAATTATACAATAGTATCTAAATCGCTATAAATGTGGGGGCATCTTCCTGAAGAAGCTCCTGGAAATTCCCTCCAATGGAATTTTATTCCTCTACACGTCTATGTTTTTGTTTTTAATGTTATTTAATTATTTATTGATCCTGTATGTATCCTGTGCATAACCTTACGCACCTTATCTTTGTAATTGTTGTACTTTGGGTAATTTACCCCCTGCCACATGGCACTCTTGTGCTGACTGTAGGGTAATAAATTGAATTGAATTGTTTAATATCAGTTTCATTAGCCATAGAGAAGTGCCTCTCTTGTTGTAATTAATCGCTTCAGTCACAAATGGCTTACAGCAGAGTATTTTAGAGCTTTTTTTCCTGAGGTAGCTTGTTGAGCATGTTGTGCTTTTTTAAATGTTGTTTTGCGTTTGTGTTTGATAAAAAAGTGTTATAGTTCAATTGTCTTCACTGTTTTTCTAAAGACGTCATTTTGCGGTCAAAAATGACGTGTTTTTCAATCAATAAATACGTCATTTTTCGGTCCAAAAAAACGTCATTTTTCAGTAAAAAAAAAACGTTATTTTTACGTCAAAATAGACGTCATTTTTTGGTCACAAAGACGTCATTTTTGCTAGACATTTTCACGTCATTTTTTGGTCATTTTTTTGGTCAAAAATTACATCTTTTTGACCATCAAAAATGACGTCTAAATAACAAACTTTGCTACTTGGGTTGAATGTTTCAAACAATTTTCTGGACAACCTACTTTCAAAAAAATTAATGAGGAAGGAGGAGGGGTGCTTAATGCCCTTTCTCACCAGAACTACTACGCTGGAAAAAAGGCCTACGCATCACCAGAAGCGGTGGAACCTCAGGAGATTGCCATTCCGTAAATTCCCACCAAATTGAGTGTATTCAAGAAATTATACCAAGAAACACCAAGAAATAATATCCGAAAGCAAAAATTCTAGCATCACTACAATAAACGAAATAGAAATTTCACGCAATTATTCATTATTTTTTCGTATTTTGTATTTTCATTAATTAATTCAATTATCGTGAGCTTTTTCACATAGTTTAATATAATATATCATCGATATTTCAGTGCATGTGTCTTTTTCCGCTCGTTCAGCTGGATCGTCTGCTAAGCATGTTTGACATGTTAAAGATACTTTTTCTTTTAATATGGGCGTGGTTTCCGCTCGGCGGAAATGAACGGTGACGTCATTGCGCATGCGCAGTACAAAAACTTCTGCAAATAAATATTATACAAAAAATAATAAATATCATAAGTGTTTCTAAGATAGATGCCAATCCGAGTATCTTCCGTCTGGTGAGAATAGGGCATAAATGGCCACCGTGTGGACAGGGGGTAGGTCAGTTTTTGAAGGAATTTCGGGGATGTCCGTTTTGAATGGTCACATAATTAAATTTTAATGCTTTTTAAATTACTGATTGAAATGCGGGGAAAACATGCACTATTGAACAATTAATTGTTGCTGCTAGATTTGCAGTTATGACCAGCGCAGATACCACGTGTCATTTTCAATGGGCAATCTGAATAAGTTAATTTTTAGGGAATCAGTTTGCACTTTTTTCCATAAGGGTACTCACAAACACATACTATAAAGTGTATCACCTTATCACTACTGCATTACGGCTAGCAAATGCTAGGACTTGCCATTGTCCAAATAGGAATAAGTTCGGCCTAAGCCTCAAATGAGATGCAAAACTATTTAAAGTACTCAAATGGGGAAATCAGGATAATGGAATGTCCAATATCATCTAGGACTAATCCCAAGACAAAAGGGATTAGCATGCAGAAGGAATTAACTTAACCTCTTGGCACCCGTTAGACAAATGCTTATTAGGTCAACCGAACGTGAATTCACTCAGAAACTTCCAGAACATAAATTCGACCCCTAATGCTAGGGGTCGAAATAGATCACGTGGGATCCCTTCAAATGATATATGAAGGGCTTCCAAACTCAAGTTTGGCAGAGAGAGAAGGAGCCAAACTATCTCACCATGATTTTCTAGGCAACAGAGCGCCTGCTCCTGTTAAGTTTTATGAGTGTCACTGTCTTTGCAATAAAGAAATTACTTGGAACTAAAACCAACGAATTGGACTCTTACTTCAGCAAAAGTACATGCTTTTATACAAGTCCTCACAGTATAAGTCCTTGTATTATCACTCCCTTAGACCTGCTTTCCTCGTGCTATCTCCAACTTGCACTGTCAAAGCTGTTCGGCCTTAAGAAAGCCGAATACTGACAGTTCGGGCTTATTAGACTAACGTCGAGCTTTGTCCTCCCTTGCGCTTCTCAAGCGAAGGTGCATAAACCATTGGACTCACCAAAAGTAGTCATCTTAACATTTTATTTTGTAATTCATTATTTGAAAATGAAATACACTGCACATATACTAATATGTTTTCTGTTTTTTGCAGGAAGTTTACTTGGATGTCGAATTTTTGGTATTACAAATTAAAAATAAAAAAATTGTATCTCTCAGCATTTTAAAGAACTGTTTTGTATGCTTTGTATAATATGAATAAATTTAATCCATTTCATTTTATACAAGTGTTTTTTAGTTCTTTAGGAATTCCATTGGTATGGAAACACGTTTCATGGAACACAATTGAACACTTACAGTGGTCCCGATTTGTTACACGAAAGGGTTTCAAATTTTCTATATGAGAACACAATTAATAAAATAAATAAGAACACTTTGTTTAAAACACGTTTTTGGAACTTAAAAACACATTTTAAATGTGTTTTTGCATTCCCATATTGTTACAACAGGTGTTCTTAAACATGATATTATTTATGTTCCAACTGGTCAAAAATGACTTAGTGTAGCGACCTCTTAGTAACTTATATGCGGTATATTAAATACCTCACATATGTATACATATTTCGCAGTAATTTTCTCGCTTTTTTATTGAAAGTTACTGAGCATTACATTTACTTTTTATAAAAATAAAATGCTAGCCTAGGCCCCCTTTGTATATATTTTTGCAAAAATTTTTTAAACCAGTCTACTAGTAAAGTATAATTAAAATACTGTAAAACAAATTTACAGTAATGTTCAGCAAGCCGATTTATGGTGTATGTTAAAAGACATTTTCACCAACCAAAAAATATTGGAATTTCAGAATTTACGAAAATTGCCACAATTGACACTTGACTTTTTCTTGCAAATTGCTCCAGAATAAGTCATTCTTGTTGAAATGTGATGAGTATCATAATTTGTATTCACCACTTTTGTATATTTTAAGCTTTTGGGTATTAAATAATATAATGAACCTTCTTCAAGCAAATGTGTTCTAAAAATGTCCTGCCAATTTGAACGATAAGGATATAATTCTTAAAACCAGTTTTGTTTTAACTTTATTAGATCCGAAAAAGGCGGAGCTACTGAATCATAGGCCCGGCATTAGAGTGTGCATGCGCTTAGGCATATTTAATACTCGTAGCACAGAACAAGTGGCCACATTTACATACTGAAGTCTGTTGAAGGTATACTAGCTCACATGGTGTTATTTGCATATATATGTACAAAAATATCAAGATGGTCAGGCAAAGTGAAATTCAAACTGACAAGTCGACGACTAGAGACATCCCTATCTCGAATGATAAAGGTTAGTACAGAATTTAAAAAAAATTAAATTAATTACGTGGCAGATTTTATGGAAAAGGTGCAGAGGGCACCTCGCTATTCAGGTAGCATTTCATGGCTGTGCAGATCAGAAATTAGGTCTAAGCCAAATAAGAAAAGTAGGGCCCTTCAATTTCATTTTTCATGGTTAAACGTGATATATAACTGCTAAATTTTTTTAAATGTTTTAATTGTTTCAGTTTTTAATAAAACCTAGTGTTTAAAATAAATTGAGTTTCCTGAACAGTACTTTTGCAATCTGCCATACTCTTAATCGGTACTCATATCCATGAGTACAATTTCCCAAAGTCTGATTATGATACTATTCATACTATGGAGAATGATTCCACAGGTACTCTTAATCAGTACTTCTGCACACGAGCAAATATTTTCCCAAGTTTGATTATTCATTTTATATGAATGCTGATTACATGTACTCTACTTATACTGTAGAGCATAATTCCACTGCAATCATAATCAGTACCCCTACTAATGAGCAAAATTTGCCCAATTCTGGCATGGAGTAAAAGATATGTAAAACCTTTTAGAAATAAGTTTTAAATATTGTTTTTCTTTTGTATATATAGGGCCCAAGAGAGCTGCTTCTGCAGATTTTCAAGATGATGTGGGTGATACGTGTCTTTGGCATATTAAGCGGCATTGCTCTGACCGTCCTCTCCTTATGTCCGAAGAAAAAATGCAGCCTTTTCTCCCCCTTTTCTCTACACAACTATACAATATAAAAATATTGTTAACGAAAAAAGGATGCAGACGGTAAAGGTATGTAAGGATGTGAATCATCTTCTGGTGTGAGAAGAAATCATCCACCTTTCTTGTTGACAATGATCTAAACAATGATCTGGTGCTTGCCTTGAATTAATGGATGTTATAAAGTCGAAATTATTTGCAATTCATAAAATGGATAACAGCATTGAAGCCGATAATAAATTCTCAGCCATTATAGAAAAGTTAATTCGTTTTTCTAACAAATGCAAATTTTTAACAGATGCAGGAAGTCTGCATAATTATATTAGCTGTTGATTTCCATATGTAGCACCAAAGCAAATATGTCTTGGGGGAGATGGACCATCTAAACATTTTCAACATTATGTGCCTGTCAAGGATACTCTTGAGCAGCTATTATCAAATGATGAAATTGCCAGTGTTGTGCTTCAAAACACTGAATGCAACACTAAACACTGATGGCAACTTGAGGCATACCACTTATACTTCAAACGCCTTGTAACTAGAACCTTATTACCTGTGTTTATTGAAAACAAATTATACATTTCATTACATCATGCCTTTTAATATGTAATTATTTATTGTGCTAGTTAAGTTCCATTCTGTATATATATATGTTATTTTTTATCAAAATAAATTGTTCTCATGTAGTGCTAATATATATGCCGGTTCAATATGCCTCTTAAGGATACAAGAAATGGGATTATTGTACAATGAGAAACATATGTAAAGGGTGCGTGTGTGGTTGTAATTTGAACCCCAAAGAAACAATGAAAGGTATGCACGTTTATGGTACAAGCATGTCTTAAATAGGTATGCTAAAAGGTACATATGTCATGGGAACAAATGCTGCATTCATATTTACCCAGAGGAACACTGAAAGGTCCACATGTTATGGTTACCAGTGCTTCTTTAACATGTACCCAGGGGTACACTTAAAGCAATAAATGTAAGGAGTACATGTGTAATATTACTTATGTACCCATTGGGTACCTGTTTTGTTACAACACATCTATACTTCTGAAGTTTGACATTTGTACCTTTCCTGCTTATAGTGTACGGACTCCAAGATATAGAATATAGAAACTGCATTTTTGGTCGTTGATAAACTTTCGAATTATACATGAAATTCGTGTCGAACTTGTCCATCGAAATGATTTTACCTAAACTATGTTTTTTCTTTTACACGGCAAGAATTTGGCATTCTGGCAGTGTGTTTCTGCCCACATTTTCCATGCCAAGTATATGCCTTTGGGTCAAGCAAACCAACCTGATATGATGAAGCTATGGATTTTTTAGTAATAATATCTATTACCGTGTAAAGCTTTTTTCAACACTTGTATACACTTGTATAATGTTACATTTTTCCAATAAAATTTTTATCAGTAATATTTTTGTTTAATAATTTTGACATTATACATGGACGAGCACATGTATTGTGAGACTCAGCCCAATCCCTCACCGATATTTTGAGGAACAATCATGCATGGCATTTGCTTGAAAAAAACTACGAAAACCATAGACAACATAAAAGTATTTTAAAATTATGTAATTACATTTTTATGAGCTAATTAAAAATATTTGATTCCAAATGTGTCCCTCCTGTACCACAGCTGCTCAAATTGCATGAACTTGAGATTGAGCTGCACGTCAAGGCCAAAAGGCCCACTACAGTTGCAAACAAAAATCGGAAAAAAACGCTAAAATTCCTGCAAAGATTAAGTGAAAAATTCTTTCTAAATTTAATTCGTCTCAAATTATTAGCCCTTTTTTTGACCTCCATAGACAAAGATTGTCTCTCTCACCCTCAGCCTCTACGAACGAACGAACGAACAACTTCTACCGAAATTACTGTTACAATATTCCGCTGCCGTGTGGCCTTTGTCAACATAAAACCATTTTCTTTTTTACGGTACCAATCGGAATTAACTCTGGAAGCTCAGAAACTCCGGCACAGGAGTCAACTGTGACAGGCCTAATTGGCCGACGTTTTGGGCATAATCTGCCCTATCCTTGTTTTTTCCTTTATTTTTCTTTTCTTTGCTCTTATTATTAAGAAACATGATAGAACCCAGATGCCTCCTTGGAAAGCAGCCCTGGCCCAATCCCGGTAAATCACCTACTATAGGTACTATGCCTCTTACCCTCAAGGAACCAACATTCCTCATCATCCGACAGACTGACGGTAGTTACTTTGAAAAAGTTTTGCCCGTTCTCATCTTTAGAGCCATCTCTTGTCTCTTGGGCGCAGAAGCGCTTCCAGTAAATAAGCTAGACGTGACGGTACACTTCTAGCTGAAATTTCCACTTCCAATCAAGCGTCCACCTTACAACAACTTACACAGGTCGGCTAGATAGCTGTCAGTGTCAACGTCCATCCGACACTCAACAGCATGAGAGGCGTGTCAACAGCTCAGACCTTCTATATTCCAACGAAGAACTCTTGGAGTTCCTCTCCAGTCAGCACGTCACCTCTGTATGACGCATCTTGCGAGGACGGGATAGTTGTTGAGCCAACCACCACAATTGTATTGTCCTTTTCACTCACCAAGCTCCCACAAGACTTGAAAATCGGTTACCTATGCCTCCCGGTATAACCGTACATACCTAACCCAACACACTGCTTTGAATGTCAACGCATTAAACACACAAAGCAAACATGTGGATCCAAAGTACTATGCGGTCGTTGTGGCAAACCCAGCCATGGCCTTGCCTGTGACAATGAACCGTCGTGTGCCAACTGCACAGAGACATACTGTGCTTATTCCCGCCAATGTCCGAAATTCATCAAAGAGCAACAAATAATTGAACTCAAAGTTCTTGATGGGCCTCCCATCCACAGAGCTTCATCAAATCCTTTGCCAAGACAGTGGCCAAAGCAACCCCCAACACAATCCAACCTCCACGCAAATGTCCTTAGAGAATCTCCATTGCGGTGCAGACAGACGCAACCATGAAAAACACTCAACCAGCAACCCACAATATTTGTGCCCTATTTGCCAAACATGTTTGCTCTTCATCCTTCATGGTGCTAACTTCCTCTAGACCCCACACCTTCCCAACCCATCTTGCCCCATCCTATTTCACCACCTTTCCTCGTGTTCCTATCATCCCTGCCCTCTTCTTTGAAGTCCCGCCACTCTCTAAGACAAGCCATCTCTCCACCGCAGCGCCATCCACTTCTACCTTACCCTCTTTACCTGATCCACCTGCCGGCGGCGAGTGGACGCTAATACAAGCCCGAAGGAATCCACCTGCTACCTGTCCCTCCAGTCGCTCACCCCAATGTGGCCAAACACCCTGGCCGACCTCACCCAGGTCAGCTTCTGAGGAAGATATAATGGATATTGAAGACTATGATGGTTCCACATCTGCTACCACTAGCTACACCAAAACAGACCACCATAAAGGAAGGGAGCGCAACGGATCGAAACATCGTGACAAATCACTCTCCAAACTCACATGGCCATTCTACAATGGAACTGTCAAGGGATTAGATGCCACTCTCCTGAATCATCTGACTCAACATTAACCAGTTTGCATGCCCTCCAGGAAACCTTTCTTTCTGAGGGTGCCACATATTCGTTGCATGGATACAAAATTTACCGCAAAGACCGAGTTGGCTTACATGCACATGGTGGAGTTGCCTTGATCATTCGAGCCTCTTCCCCATTCACTCCTGTGCCACTCAATACCACCTTGGAAGCAGCAACAGCCCGCATTGCCTTCCCATAAGTCATCACAGTGCTCCATTTAATTTCCAGGTTCCATTCCTATTCAACCAATGTCACTCTTACAACTTACAAACTAACTCACACAACCCTTCATACTTCTTGAAGACTTTAATACTGATAACTCCCTGTTGGGCAGCACAAGACGAGACCAACGAGGTGATGTGGTTGAAGACTTCCTATCTACAGCTCACCTTGTACTGATGAACATCGGGCTTCCAACCTACTTCAACAGCACCTTTAAATCCTTCTCACACATCGACCTATCCAACTGTTCCCTATCACTGATGCCTGCTTTACACTAGCACCCTAACGACAGCTTACATTGCAGCGATCACTTTCTGCTACATGTTTCTTGGCTAAGGCCAGCTATTCCCATCAACACACACCCATATCGATAGATCTGAATCTCGTGGAGACTGGCCCGTTTTCAGAGCATGTGCCCCATCTCCATCCATCATCTCCACCACCTTAACATCGACGGGGCCATGGAGGGCTTTACCACTGCAGTGGTATCTGCAGCCTCTATCCATCCCACAAACCTCCTCTAAGCCTCCTTCAAATCCCAAACCCTGGTGGAATGAAGACTGCAAAAACACTCATAATGCCCAACATCGTGCATGGGCTATCTTCCGAAAATACCCTACACATAAGAACTTCACCACTTTCAAGTGCATGAGAGCCATTGCCAAGCTCATGCGCTACCAACGCCAGCGAGTCTTGGCGGACCTATCTGTCTTTAATCACAAGTACAACAACCACTCGAACGCTATGGGAAAGGATAAACAAGGTACGAGGGAACTACCAACTCTCAACACTCCACATCCTACAGAAGGATGGCAAAGAATTTGCCCAGCCATCTGTTATGCTCTTGGCGAAGCTTTTTTGTTCACCTCCAGTGACAACCACTATTCGCCTACCTTCCTCCTTACTACGAGAAGAGTAGAGGGACAACACCTATGCTTTCATGAGGAACATCCCTCTGATTACAACTCCCCTTTTACACTGACCAAGCTGAGAACAGCCCTTCACCACTGCTCGGGGTCATCTCCTGAACCAGATAACATCCACAATCACATGCTGAAGCACCAACACCCAGGCCCAACTCTAGTCCTCCTAGCAATGTACAACCGGATTTGGGCAGAATGGATTTTTCCATCCTCCTGGAGACACGCCCATGTGGTCGCTTTTCCTAAGCCTGGCAAGGATCCTTCCATTCCGTATAACTATCGCCCAAATGCTTTAACTAGCTGCTTATGTAAAGTCATGGAGAGGATGGTCAACACTCGTCTCATGTACTATATCTCGAGACAAATGCCCTCCTCTCCCCGTTTTAGTTTGGCTATCAACGAGGAAGATCATCTGTAGACCACCTTCTCCGTCTGGAAACGTCCATCCGCGACGCCTTCATCATGAAAAAACACCTCATTTGCATTTTCTTTGACCTAGAAAAGGCATACAACACCACCTAACGTTATGGGATTCTACGAGACCTGCATGCCATGGGCCTCAGAGGGTGTCTTCCAAACTTTATACAAAACTTTCTTGCCCTCCGTACCTTTCAAGTCTGCCTCGGGTCTACTCTCTCTGAATCCTTTTCCCAATGTAACAGTGTCCCTCAAGGATCTGTATTGAGCTGCACAGTATTTCTGGTAAAACTCTGATCTGCACCTCCTAGGAAGCGCACCTCATCTTCCCTGCTTGGAACACCAGATCAACTTAGCAGTTGCTCAACTTAATGCTTGGGCAGATGCCCTTTGCTTTCGTTTTTCAATACATAAAACTGTAGGGGTCTACTTCCACAGACTTCGTGGACTCTTCCCCACTACTACCATTTTTCTTAATGGTACCCGTATTCCCTTCTGACAAACTGCTAAGTTCCTAGGACTGCTACTAGACTCCCGGCTGTCCTTCCTCCCTCACTTACAACAACTCCAAGCTAACTGTGACAAAGCACTTAACTTGTTAAGAGTGCTCTCCTCCATACACTAGGGTGCTGACCGTAACTCACTCTTCAAGATCTACCGAGCCACCGCCCGTTCTAAACTGGACATTGGCTCCCTTGTTTATTCCTTAGTCCCCTTATCCCATCTTCGTCTGCTGAACCCTAACCATCAGCAGGCCCTCCAAACCTGCACTATTGCCTTCCACACAACCCCAAACCACAGCCTTTGCACAATCTCCCAAGAGCCACCCCTCGCTCTTTGGCATATCCAGCTTACTCTAGCTTATTGCATTAAACTTGCTTCAAGCCCAACACACCCCAACTTTCCACCCTCATAATGTTGCCCTGTACAAGAGCCGCCCATCGCATTGGCAGTCTATTGGATTATGCCTGCGTGCTCTCCTCCGAGACATCCACATTTTACTCCACCATTTTGCCCCATATAATCCCTGGCTAGTTCCACCATGGGAACGTTTCATTCCTCCATTTATTATCCTTGACTCCCATTCTAAACACCCTTTCCCCATCCTTATGGAAACAACTTCTGTGCACATCGCTCTGACTACCAACTCTCCACCCCTTTCTTTACTGACTGCTTTAAACGTGCCGGGTCCATTGATGCGGGGGTCTATAGCTTCAGCACCTCCTCTTCTTTCCACCTACCATCAACCTTCTCAATCTACTCTGCCAAACTATGCTATTGTCCTAGCCCTTACTTCCATATTGTACACTTAGACAACACACAGCATTATTTATAGTGACTCTAAAAGCTCCCTAGTCAGCCTTACTGCACCCAAGCACCCTTCTAGCAACTGCCTCACAACTACTCTCTAAACTAGATGCCCGTGGCTACTATGTCCACCTTTGTTGGGTACCAGGACACTGCGGCATCCTAGGAAATGAAGCAGATGCAGCTGCAAATGCCGCCAATCACCTTCCTCTACTTGATATCAACCTTCCATCTGCAGACCTCCATGCTCCACTCAAGGTTGCAATACATAACCTATGGCAGCAGCAATGGTCTTCACAACCACATAACAAACTCCATCACTTGCTCCCAACCGTAGGTCGCTACCACCATCCCAGCTTCCTTAACCGACAGGATGATGTTATCTATACACGCCTCTGTGTGGGGCACACTCGCCTCACGCACTTTCCTTCTAACAGGTAATTCTGCACCTATCTGTGTTGCATGCAACGTCCCTCTAACGGTATCTATCCTATTTGCTGACCAACTGCAGACGTTACGCTGCCCTGCGTCGATTAGCTCTGGGTGCCATGATTATCCCAGACCCCCTGGAACAGTCTGCCTTCATAGGGAAGGCCACAACCGTCAACTTCTCTGCAGTCCTTAAGTATCTCCACCACTGTGGCATACTGCACTTCTTCTAATCTTCCTGCTATCTATCCTTAACTCTCCTTCACTAAATCGCCCTCTGTTCTCTGGGTAGGCCTCCAGTAATGGCCAACTTAAGGTGCCCCCGGGGCTGAGGTCTAGCCCGTCTTGCACCTCTAATATATCTTCATAATGTCATACCACTTTTACCTACTCCTTGCAATTGTTTGGGGATCCCCAAATCAATGTCTGGGCCCTCTCTGGCCATGGTCGCCTTCGGGCCCTTAAACCACAACCAACCCGCACAAAAATTGTCAAGTCAAGCTCAAGACAGCCAAATGTGAGACAGAGCTCAAGGTTGGTCAGGAGGTACCTTGAGACCAGCTTAGAGAGCAGTTTACAAAATGGATGACGATTTATTTGTCAGATTATATTCTGTAATTAAATTTGACCTTTGCACTGTCTCCTAATTTTCATTTTAAATATGTTTAATATGCAAATACCCTTTTATTTTAATTGTAGTGGACAATTTTCGCTGACTTCGATCATATTTTACTGTGTGCAAATTCATTTTCAGGAAAGAGTATCAATAAACTCATCAAGGTTGAGCTTGAGCTCAATCTGGGTTAAGTATGCTGCATTTTCAGCAACTGTGGTATGGTGTCCACTCAAGCTTTAGCTTAACTTTGAGATGTAGCTTAAAAGAGGAAAATCTTAAGCTGTGTCTCAAGTCCCAGATGCATACCACAGCTGCACAGAAAAATTGCCAAGACTAACTCAAGACAGTGACAAGACAGCTTTAAGATGCTGCTTAGAGGAAACCAAGCTTGAGCTGCAGTTTGTTAAGCAGTGTGGTACGGGGTAAATTGCTCAGTGTGCCTTTTCACTTTTTCAAGATTGACAAGATTGGCATATAATCATGCATTACATTATTAGCAGGTAATCATGCATTACACCTGTGCATGACAGGAAATTAACGTTGATAATTTTTCTATGGGATGGAATTTGTTTATAATCTGGGATTAATACGATTAACATCACTACTACCTGATACAGTGCAGACTACACATTCAGACCACAACTAAAGAGGCGCACGACAAAAAGGCCAAGGCAGAGTATGAGTCCCAAATTATAATCAGCATGCCCCAACCAATTTGACAAAAGGCATTACAGCTTAACTTGATGGGGAACAATAAAAAGTATTTATAATTTATTCAAATGACATTGTTAAGTAAATATAGCACATCACGTGTATACGGTTGATTAGCTAGTCGTCAAACAATTTATTACAAATACATACACAAAACATGTTGTATAAATTTTTAAAAAGTAATACTTGGAATCTCATCATCTGAAAGCAAGCATTTATGATTAGTGGGAACTATGTATAATGAAACCTTTTTTGGGTTGGTAAAATTAAACAAAATCGTATTGGAACACATATGAAAAGCAGGTCAAACGTTTTAGAGGTCAGGGAAACCATGCGTCCCAAGAAGGTTAAACTATCTGATGTCGCCAGAGGGTCACCAGATATTTTAACAACGCATTGTCAAGGGCCCCCTTAAACATTATAATGGCATAGGTCGACGATGGTTTTTTTGCCAATGCACGTGTTTGCTGTGCTCATGTGCATGAGTTCTAGGGCGCTCATGCTGCACATGAGAAATGTTCTAAAAATAGAACGTTCTCTTTTGTTCTTATTCTTAAGCAGTTCGGTTCCAATTCTGTTGTTTTGTCTAGTTAAACTAACATTACTCAGTAATTAAATAAAGTTATAGTTCATACTCTTTTGCTCCAAGTTTTAATTCAAAACATTATATAGAGACGTAACACTTCTGTTAAAATGGTAAACGAGAGCATATATATCGCAATAATTCTAACGTTTTTTTTATTGAAAGTTATAGAACATTAAATTCACTTATTATAAAAATAAAATGATAGACTAGGCCCCCTTTGTATCCTTGCAAACAATTTTAAAACCAGTCTGCCAGTACATTATATTTTAAATTCACGAATATACATACTGTTCTATGAAAACTACATTCCATTGAGTTGATAAAGGGTGCTGCATGTAGCCATGACCTTTACAAAAATGATGAGCGAATTAAAAAATTCCTTTGGAACTTAAGTCTTGCAGATTAGGGCCATGTTTTGAATGAAGTCCACTGTCCCCAATCATTCTGTTCCTAATTACACCATCCCACGACATTCCATATGAATGTAAATTTTACAGCGTTTACATTTCTAAAATAATATGGGAAAGTCGTTTTTAAATGTCCCCTAATATAGGTGTACGACTAAGACATCTCAAATTTTAAATTAATGTAATGAACACTGTGCCCAGGATATATTTTAAAATGGTAATACTGAATATATCAATGAGAATTAGAGTTGGTTGTAGAATAAGTCCACGACCATTGGTATTATTAAATATAGGAGAAAAGAATATGAACTTAGTTATAACCACCAAATAAGTAGCTTATTTTATACTTGTAAATAAAATACGAGGATATCATGTGTATAGAGGGTAGAGTATAATTCAATATTTCTCGAATATCTAATTCAATATGACAAAATGTGCATGAAATCCAGAAAACATGTTTCAAAACATTAATTTGAAACTTCTAAAACGACACTAATTTATTGTAACATGCAATTTTTAAAAATTGAAAACCATAGAAAACTTTCAGTGGGCATTTTAGATTTTCAAAATTAATAGGCAATCTTGCATTACACCAATGCTTGATAGAAAAACATACACATATTTGTTCTGTTCATGCGTATTATATTATCGTGTGGTTACACGCAGCGGCATAGCGAGAGGAGAGCAGGGGGAGCTGCCGCTTAGGGCCCCGGTTGCTAGGGCCGCCAAAGGGGCACCCGAAGTATTAAAATACAGATGTTGTATTATATTTATATTAAACTCATTATGTTTGAAACTTGATAAGTACACTTACTTTAAGTAACACAATACAGACAATGTTGTTTTCCTGTGTTAAAAAAAGTGCACGCGTGTTCATACACTATGGTTCATCATTCAATATATCACAATCAGCGACGAAGCAAAACACCCATATTTATACTTGTGTTTTTCTCAAGCTTCAACAATAATAAGTTTAATAAATAATCAAACAAATCAAATCCATTTTAATACTTCTGGCGCCAAAAAGGCGGCCGCTGCTCTCCCTTTGCTACGTTACACTCTAAAAAATAAAGGTGTTTCAAAGGTATTTTAAATAAATTTCACACTGACCTGTAAACAAAGTCATTAAAAATGGGTAAAGGTTCTAAAAATAGGCACCTACAAAGAAAATCAATTTGAAAGAGGTTTCTTGAGAAGATTAGGTTCTTTGGCCAAACATGAGACCTTCAAAAGGTCATTAAACAGAGGGGAAGGGTCTTTAAAAAGCTAAATTTAGAAAGTTTGTGTGAATTGGGTTTTTGGGATATTTTAAAACAGTCTGTGCTGTCTAGTTTTCATTGTTAAGATGTCAGCAGCAACGTGGACAATCGAAAAAGTTGTGTCTTGGCTAGAAAAAATTGGACTTCAAGATTATGCTGGAAAATTTAAAGGTAAGCTTTTTCTAAATTTATCAGCAATCCAACAGCCAAGTTTCTGGCTTTTAAAACTATGGGACTTAAATGTGGTTTTCTTGGAGAGAGTTTGAGCACTAATTTACGAAATTTTCTGTAAAGCCTTGTTAAAATTAACTTTTATTTGTTTATTTTCAGGTGAATTGATTTAGCTTGCAAAATCAGATTTGATAATAGCATAGTTATAGTTTTAGTATACAAAATGTTTTGCTGTCCACTTTGTTGTGTCATAAAGATCACTGTTAAAAAGCTATTTATTCATATTAGCATTACACACACACATTCCAAATACATCCTACAAATGTTTTATTTTCGAGTGTGCTAAATCTTTTTCAACTTTTGGTAGCTATAGAAATTATTTTTATCGTAGCCATAGAGATTTGATGCAATGTAGAGCAAAATCTATTCACGAAAATGAGAGTTTAGCAAGCATAGAAAAGGATGATGATAGTTCATCATGTTCTGATGTTGAACTTGTTTATCAATCAAAAGAAACGCCAGATACAATATTTACGCGGCATTTTGCGTTGCTGATTTTGAAAATACAAGAAAAGCACTCACTTCCTTTATTGATACA
>JAQGAE010001920.1:0-20138 GCA_034696685.1 Julus scandinavius | reverse complement strand
AGGTCAGTATGATGGATCCGATCTGACATTGTATACATAGCCTCTGTAAATTGAGGCCCGATAACTTCATAGTACCCGTTAAAGTTTATAAGACATCCATGGAAAAATGTTTACATATATATAGAATCATGCTGATAATTCCATTTATTTGATAATTATGGATATTTTATTGGTGCACACATTTTCGAACATTTTTTTCAATATAATTTTTTTCTGCACCTAAAAAATCTAGATAAGACAAACTCACTCACCTATTTCACCAAATTTGTACCTTGAAATAAGATGCATATTTTGTTCATTTTCTTCCGATTTAATATTTATTGTTTTTAAATTATTGAAATATTTTCCAGATCTATCAATCAGTCTTTTTTCGCGGCATACGTATTATAGAGGCCATTGTCGCACCTTGAACTGGTTAATTGCAGTCATTGGATCCTCACTTCCACCTTCCTCATTATTGCCGATCACCATTATCATTATTAATGAGTTCTGGGTGTAATTTAATTATAAGGTGCGATGAGTGGTCTATCTAAACGACCGATGCGACTCCTTGTCCCCCCAACATAATTCTGCATCTCCATCATGAATGCGCTGCATCGAACCAATTGGTATATGCTCATCAACCGAAAATTTCCGCCATCTTTGGTGGTCCTCTTGTAATATCCTTATCCCTTTTCCAAGCAGGCGGTTTTTGCATCTCATATTGAGACAATGAATAGTTATCATGATAACACAGGCAAGGCACATTTTTTAGGCAAATAATGCCTTCTTTTTTAACGAGCAGCGTATCATAACCACTTTACGTGCCACCAATTTATTTTTGCTATATTTATTTTTTAGGTCCTCTGGGTGTCGCCATCTAAGATGATGGAAATTAATTTAACAGGATGAATGCAAAGTATTATGCTGACAATGAGTGTACAGAATATTGTAGTTGTGGAATCTTCTTCAAGACAGCGTCATTTTGAGCCATCCATCTTCTATAGCTGGAATTGAAAATGAAATTGCGGTGATAGACCAGAAACCGAACTGATGATTTTCAACAAATAGAGGTAGGGCTATTTGTCTGTATAACATATTTAAGATAAATAAGTAATTTTGTTGAGATACTATGCGCCATACTGCCATATCTCACTAAAATATACATCGAAGATATGCAATCGCATATCTTCTTTGCATGCCCATGCAAAGGTACATAAAAACAATGCTGGTTTATTTTAATTTTCTTGCAGTGTTATCATATTTGGTCATTATCGATTAAATTTCCGATTCATGGCCGTATATATGAGGGGGATATTGGGGATAGATCACTCTTCCCCCTTCCCCAAATCCAAGAAATTCGGAAAAATATATATAAAAGGAAAATTTCACTTTTGAATTAAAAATTGTATTTTTCTGCATGTTCTAGAAATGCAATTATTCTGCGTTCAAGGTGTGATTTTTCTTAGGTAAAAATTCACCTTTTTAAAGTAAAAGTGCAATTTTTAAGGTAAAAACGCAGTTTTTCTAAAGTAAAAATGCAATTTCTGTTTCACCTGGGCCAATTCTCGGCTCTGCCAGACCCTATATATATATATGTTACATAATACTGATGATCCTAAATATATGACCAAAATAGTTCACCCCAAGATTCTGGATCCTCCTTCTCCCCCAAATGTGATGATCGACATATACAGCTTTGTTCGGATTTATATATTTTTATATGGTATATTTTATTAATATATACTATTAATATGAACAGCATATTTTGACCTATCGAAGAAATCTTTACAAGATAAATTCAGATCCTGTCATAACTTGTATTGGTCACATAAGCTTTAGGAAAAACATCCAATGTATAAGTATTATGTACCACTAAAGAGACAACAATTAATACGAGATGCCCATCAACCAATGTATACTTAAGTTGCTAATAATGGACTGTCTTTCCTCCATATCCGTAGTTTATTTTTTCAATATTTGTCTTTCTAAAAATTCTTCAGTTGGATGCCAATTCTTAAGCATGCATCAGTTTGCTCATGAATCTGTCAGTGCATGTTGAAAGATTCTTGCTATGGTCCACATCTCAAGACGTCGTCTCCTTTCGGTTGTTTCTGGAGCAGAATAATTTTTCAACTGACAAGTAAGAAAATTTTCTGCGGCAGACTTCAGTGACAGAAACCGATTTTTTTAAGGTAAAGATGCGTGTTATACACATATATATGTGTGTCTGCCGTGCAGGAACCCTCAAATGCGATGTTTGCGTCAATATTAATTTTGTCTCTCATTTTGACGGATGATGGAGGAAAAAAAAAGGGGACGATGAGGTGTAAAGAACAGGTGTGAAGCAAGTGTGACGAGTGAATTACTAATCATCTCATAAATCATGAGGTCATCGCCTGGGGGTGCTGCTCCTCATCGAGAAAATTAATACTTTTCTTACAGTATATGGGCCGTTCTTTTGAGCTATGGCGGACCAACCACCGTTTTGTACCGTCTATCTTGACCATCTGTGCCTCGATGTGAGCCGCCTGTTTTTTTTTTTCTGGTATCAATTGTTCCGATACCCCATTTACGAGACAGACAGATCTCCAAGGTGCAAAACGCTGAAGGTGTCACTTGGTTGGGCTCGATCCGCCATTATAATTAGGCGTATTGGTAATGGTCTCAATTCGTGGAACACGTGTAGAGAGAACACACTTTGCCCGCTGCGATACATTGTATCCGATATGTCACGGAGAGAGTGATGCGATACAGCTATTTTGCCACACGTGGGTTTTTGGGAACATTTCAAAGATTAAATAAGACGTGTTTGTATTATGCCACCGATTGTTCCTCGAAAAGTTCGCGCTTCTGCTTAGCCTCAATATCTGAGAGATTTTTGAAAATAGCATCGCCAAAAAACAGGCTGTGTCAGCAGGTGTGATGCAGTTTGCGAACTTATGATTGCTTTTTCATATTAAAACACCTTATTAACACAAATTTTGAGGTCGCCTTTGCTACATAATGGCTAATACGAGTCTATTGTTCGCTATATGTTTTCTTTAAACTTCATGGGGATGTAATCTTAATTTACGAACACCATGCTTTTACCGTGTGAATATATATGAAGCTTTCTTAAAATAACGATATCAGTCATTGAAAAATTTTCAAAAAATTCTGGCTTAGATCTTTCCGAATTTATGATCAACAACGACGCAATTATTATTAATTTTCTCAAGCATATTATGTATAGAGTTCTTTATAACGTTTATAGGATACATGTTTCTAACATGAGGTGCATGGTATAATACAACGTTATTTCTATTAATTCCCCATGCATAGGTATATACATGGGGGTATTAGTATAAATATATATATAGTATGTACATGGAAGAGTTAATATAGAAATATATATATATATATATATATGTATAAACAATTTTTTTGGAAGTGTTAATGCGTAAAAGCAATTTGTTAAAGATTTTTCAATTGTATATATGTACTTTTATACAATATTCGTAAAATGTAAAAACTAAATATTTAAAACATAAACAGATTATCCAAATGTTCTTTGTATATATGTAATGTACTTAGAATATTTGAATCATCTGTTTATGTTTTAAATATTTAATTTTTACATTTTACGAATATTGTATAAAACTTTTCTAACGTTTCTTACATTTTATATATTTATACTAACTGGGGGCTATTCAAAAAGGACGTCCTCAAGAGGGGGTGGGGGTTGTGGCATGTGGACAGGGGAGGGAGGGAGAAGCCATTACATGGACATCCCCTAATGATGATATTTTTCTGTTTTTGGTTTTGCTGTTTAATTGTTTTAAAGATCAATGAAAGAGAAAGGGGACACGAGAAGAAATGTGTCCCCAGTCCCAAATGTGTGTATATATGTATATATATATATACTTTAATTTTTTAAACCTCGGGAAAGTCTGGTATTATGCCAAAATTTGTGTGAAACACCAATTTTATGCTAAATTTCCCTTCGAGGTCAGGAAATTTCCGTTAATCAGAAAAATCTGGAAAACTGTCGTGGAATAACTGGAATAGGCAGCGAGACGGCTGCTTGGAAATTTATAGAATGTGCCTTTGTATGTTCCAACACATTTTCGGGACTTCCTTCTATCCAAAAAAAAAAAAAAATAAATATTAAGGATGTCTATGAGGGGGAGGTCTAGGCTAAAATAGACACCGTGTGGACAGGGTAGGGGTGAGGGCCAATTTTTGAAAGAATTCCGGGGACGTCTTTCTTGAATGCATCACTTTGTTGCATTTAAAAAAAATGCAATTTTGAAATGGTATTTGCTTATACGGTTGAAAAATTAAACTAGGGAAGTGCATAAGATCACCATTCTCTTTAAAAAATGCTATAAGACACTATATCAACTTCAATTTTCTGTTCTTTAATATATTTTTCCGTAGCATGCGTGCAGCAATATAAACCTAAAATGGGAATCCAATTAGCCCGTGCTTAAATTCAAAGAATACAAATATAATTAAGGCTTGTTATTCAAAAGTCTTCTGGCTTTCTTAAGAGTAATCCCCTAAAGATGTCATTCATAGGCCAATATTATACAATGGACTTTGTACAAAGTGCATCACAATGATTAAGAGCGTATTTTCTAAGACATAAATTGCCGCTTCCCTGACCCCTATATATTTAAACAATGTTGGCGCGTACAAAGGAATGGTGTGAGCATTACTCACCACGCAATGAAAGGTATAATTACAATTTGTGTAATTTGCAGGAAGTCTTAGATCAAGAGAATTTGGCACGGTTTGCCACACCAACCATTCATGAGTCCTGTATATATATACACACATGTGCATGCATGGGATAGTCCTTGTTGTTATCGTATTTGGGGAAATGTCATATAGGTGGTGATATAAAGCAGTCTTGACTCCTGTATACAAAAATGAATGGAAAAGCCTTCACCACTTGACTTATTTTGATAATTATATAGTACATGTAACTTTAATTTTAACAATGACATTGCCATGTGCCCTATACTCACATCATCACCATATTCCATGTGTATGCGTTTGTTATGTTATGGTCCAAGAAATACAAATGTGCTTGTATTTTTAATCTTAAATTTGGAGAAATTATCATCAAAATAACAAAAAATCCACTCCTATGATGTTCTCGAATTATTTGTATTTTATAAATAATGAATTTTTACAATTCGAATATACTTGTAACTATATATATATATACTTGCAACTTGTAATTATTGAGGAAACAAATTGTATCTATTGGAATAATTGCTGATGCATGCATTTAGCCTCATGAGAAACTCCTTTATCATAAGAAATATACTTTAGGATAGGATCTAAAAAAAGGCTATACTTATGCAATTATATGGAAATTATAAAAAGAAAATGTTACTTTAAAAAAACAAAAAAACATAATTGAATCTTGAATTTTCTGTACTTCTCCTACCGTTATGATGATTATGCTCGTATAAACTTATCTTGTTATCTGCCCAAGGGTTAAAACTAGAAACAACAGTATATAATTAACAATTTGTTTATAGCTCGGGCCAGTTTTGGTGCCGTGAAATAAGCGAAAAACCGAAAAACCACAAAACCGCATGCATGATGCCACGCTCTTTGCTGCAGCATTCAAGGCGTTGTTAGACTATAAAATAGGCTTAGAATACCAAAAAAAATGAGTGTTTTATATACCAAAACAGCTCACTGGCAGGAAAAACTGGCATATAGCGCTAAATGCAAGTTTTTTTTGTATCTCGTTATAATTTAATATTTAGGAAAAGTAAAATAAGGTCTGACTCTTCTGCCATGACCCTTCAACGTATAATTCTGAAATATACATGCATTTTACTTTACATTATATCACACAAGATGTTTTATATTTTAACAAGCATCGTTTTTTTTAATGATGATTGATTGTAATAGTTAAAGACACTATAAAGCGCTATAGTTGGACATTGTAATTATTGCCATCAATAACTGCATCACTCTCATTTATTGAAAAGTTCTGTCAAATGATTTCTAAAGTTTTGATCCTAATTTATAGGAAAGGAATGCATCTTGCATGCCAAAATGTGCACGTTTTTTAAATTGAAAATTTCGTGTTTATTATATAATAATGCAAATAACAGATTTCTTTGTATATATTAGTGCTTAAATGTTTTTGCATGTTTAGTTTGCATGTGTAATTTTAATATTGTATTTGATATCATGAATGAACACGCATACATTTTGTATTCATAAATTACACCTAGCTTCAAACATATATGTATATATATATAACTAAATCATTATTCGAAAAAAATGTCATAAATTTAAGCTTGCTTTTACAGATTCTTATATATACTTTAACAACATATATAAATCCATGTATTTTACATAAGCACTACAAAATTGACATACCGTAATCATTTTTATATTTTTAAGTCATTGCATCTCTATTTGATATTCAGGAAATCATCTTCTATACTATATTGTAATGCTTAAATAAGAGATAATGAACGTTCCTAATATACGTGCAAATGACCAAAATTAAATTCCATTCTGTCGTAAATTGAATTTGTTTTCAAAATGAAGTATATATATATACTCTCCATATAGAGTTTCAAGAAATTATAAAAAAATTCAGGTTCATACCCTCTACATAAGCGGTTAAACCAAAAGACGAAAAGGGTTGATATTTCAAAAAAATAATAGGTATAATTACAAGTTATGAATTTTTAATTTAACATGGAAGCCATTCGTAATTTAGTTTCAACGTCTTCTTCCTATACGTGCAGTGTATAGCTGCGAGCAAATCAATTATTTTACGAGTTATGAAATGACGAAGCCCTTTCAGCCTGCCCAGGCTTCCATGATGGTTAAAGCATAAAAAATTAATTCCGGATACGTACTTATTATCTTATATACTCCGAACTACTATGTATACGCACCGTGTTTTCATATAAATGTTCATAATGGCATAAAAGGGCAATGGCGAAATATGATTAAATAATGATACGATAAAACCTCACTAACAAAATTAAACGTAGCCTGTATATATATACAGTCCTAAAGTACTATATATGCTTTTAATAGAATATTTCATTTTTTTTGTTTGTAGAAAATTGCGGTATAAAAGAGTGCAGACTCATCAAAAACACTTAAAATTTCAAATCATATAGGTCGTTGTAAGCAATTTGTAAATTAGACATGGCCATATATTTATAAAAAAAATGATATCCAAAGTAAATCTTGTAATATTTAAATTAATCGTGCAGAAAATTCTGTATACATGCCAAGCTGTTTACATTAATTTGTTATGAAAATACTATGAATGCTTCATTTCTACAAATATTTTGTTCAATTAATGTATTGTAAAGTTTTAAAAAATATTTTGAAATATAACGGGTGAACATGGATTATGTTATTTTATATTAAAATTTGATTGTACTTTTTATACGGTATCCTCTTAGGGGCCATTAAAAAAGGACGTCCTAGAAATTCATTTAGCCCAGACCTCCCTTCTCCCTCATAGACGTCCTTAATTTTGTTTGAAAAGTAGGGTGTCCAGAAATTTTTGATATCATCCTATAAAATTCCAAGCGCCCGCCTCGATACCAATTCCACATTTTCCCATGGGAAAATGTGGAATTGGTATGCAGATTTTTCTGATTAACGGAAATTTCCTGACCACAAAGGGAAACTTTAGCATAAAATTGGTGTTTAACACAAATTTACACATAATTCCTGACTTTTCCGAGGTTTTAAAACTTCAAGTACTTTTGGGGCTGGGGACACATTTCTTCTGGTGTCCATTTTCCCCTTTCACTGACCTTTAAAACTTAATTAAACAGAAAATCCAAAAATTGAAAAATGCTATCATTAGTGGACGTCCATAATGCCTCCTCCTCTTGTCCAAATGGTGTCCACATGCCAGAAGACCTCTTACCCCCTCTTGAGAACGTCCTTTTGGAATAGCCCCTTATTATCAAAGCATTTTTTGCATGGTGACTAATATTTTGATAACGCATGGTTGACCAGAATAGTCTTACAAAATTAAGAGTTGATGGGGTGACCCGCATATAGAAGCACAACAATGTTTTTTTTTATTCTCATAACGATTAAATACAGAAACTTGCCATAGTGGTATGTTTCATGCCTTGACGCCCTCATTGTTTTATTTTTTTTTCTCACGAAAACTTGTATATTGTAATTTTGGTGTATAATGACACGTGTGAGAGGACTTATATGGTAGCTAAAATGTGTCATATATAAAGCACAGCTTCTGGATTGCTTATCCTGTAATTTAAGTTTCTGTTTTTTTATCTTTCTTAGGGGGTTGCGTTTAAAAAAAAATTAAGATGATGCCACATTTAATCACACACAGAGAAGCGACTTTGTTTTTTTAATGAAAAATATAACCTATGATTTGGCAAATTGCTCCAGAGGCCACCCCGACGCTAATGCCCATTTGACACCAGATATTTTTGCATGTTTTACACGCAAACTGCACATCCGGGTTAACATGCGCATTTCCGTTGCTTTTGTCTTTGACTAATTTAGAAAAGACCGAAAATATCTTTCAACCATCATTGCTGCGGCATGTATACACTGCATGCAGGTCCATTAAATTCTATTAAAATCATATTATAGGCAGTTTTACTATACACCAAGGTTCCTAATTGTATACGAATTAAGGCAGGATATTTGGAGATTCTATCATATAATGCACTCAGGGTTACTGAGGGTTATGCAATCTGATTAACAGTTTTATTTGTGTATAGATGCTACCATTTCGTTAAGTAATGCTGAAGTAAATTTCATTAAATAACTCCCAAAATTTCATGAATTTCTGATACATCGCACTAAATTCTGTGAAGCATTTTCTACTTTATGCCACTGCATGGAATGGCGTTTGGTTATGTTATCAGATCTGTACCTTGAATCCCTTATATTTAGTGAAAATATAATAATAATAATAATACTTATTGGCTTAAACATATGGAAGTCAATAAAAGGTTACACTCGAAGAGTAAATTAATCTACAAAATTCATAGGTACAATCGCTTCATACACGATGAGCTTATAATAAAAAGTATGAGTATATAGAGTATTAGCTCAGGGGACTCATAATCACCTTGGAACATGTCGAGGTTTTTAACAGGTTTTTAATCATTTTTAACAGGAATTTATTTCCGAATTTCATTCAGTTTTGGAGAAAAATTCCTCACTTTCTGATATGCCTAAATGATTTTTGATAAAGAAACGAAAATTTCCCCTTTATATGTTATTAGAGTTTGGTTATATGTCACTATAGTTTGGTCCATTGACTCTATAATAGTGGAAATACCATTTTTACTGGAATATGATTCTTGATTTCATAAAGTTTGCATTATTTTACAATTTTTATTATTTTGATTTTAAAATTTATTTGAAACAAAAAACGGTTTAAGCAATAGAAAAAAAACGAATAAAAAGTATATAATACCACAAACATTGGGAATTGATATACATGTTATGTATGAGCATAAATTAGAACTATATATATATATACTAGGAATTCCATTATAAATTTAAATTTGTGATATTTTTCTTTTGAGTTGTTGGTTTGGAATGAAATTCATCCCAACCGTTCTATTTTGTTGTAATGGCGCCCATGTCCGTGGTGTTTACTTGTATATGTTACAAGTGCATTGCATGTTCTCTTATATGTTCTGTTTGAATTTCCATCTATATAGGGCTGATTTTTCGCTGAAAGAATGCTGACGACGACGATTCTACTTGATTATCCCTTACAAAAGCGCATGACCGTTCTGCTCACGTTAACCCTTCAGAATGGGGAATAATCGGCTACGGCGCTTCGGGTGACGCGGCGAATCCGAAGAATCCATCTTTTTAACTGAATGCGGTATGTAATTGGCATTATCTGCTGTATGCACACGTTCCTAAGGGGGTAACACCTAGAGGCTTTTTCTCTAAGCCTTTCAATTGAACAGCGTAATTATACCGAATGAGTTCCACGAGCGAATTGTGTCGCTTGTCAACGCGTTTTTGATCGCTTCTACAAACTTGAATGTTAGCCACACTGAATTTAACACCAATTTCGGTATTCTCTCCATCCCCAATCCATTCATATTCTTTTGGACTGTGGAAGAGAGAGCGAGAGGTATATAGAGAGAGATAGACAAGATTCATGCATGCATGCACGCGACGTCTGAACCCTCCATGACAACATCCGAAGCTGGAGCGCCACCGCCAACCGCTCTTGCATGACTGACGGATGCTTGAGAAAATTTCGGTTTTGCTCATGTTATGAGCTCGCAAAAAAACTAGTTTTTAAACCATCAGATGCATGCAAGATGCACATTAATTTCAGTACCGCGCACCAACAGCTTTGATTCTAAGGGGACATCCAAAATGGACGTCCTTAAAATTCCTTAAAAAATTTACTTCCCCTACCCCCTGTCCACATGGTGTCTATTGTAGCCCAGATCCCCTTCATAGTCGTGAGTATAGTTCTTAATTTTTTTGAAAAGTATAGTGTATTCAGAAAATTTGTTGGAACATACAAAGGCCCAATCCAATAAATTTCCGAGCACTCGTCTTGCTTCCAATTCCATGGCATTTTGTCAGATTCTTCTGTTTGGGACTGGGGATATTTCTTCTGGTGTCCCTTTTCACTTTCCCTGCATGACCTTTAAAACTGAAACAGTGAAACCAAAAAACTGAAAAATGCCATCATTAATGGACGTCAAAAATGGCTTCCCCCGCCCTCCCCTTGTCCACATGCCGGCAGACCCCCTTCCCCCATTACTCCTCGGTGAGGACGTTCTTTTTGAATGGCCCCTATGGAAAACATGATTTATTAGAATATATATTTTCAATTCACTAACAACAATAGGAAAACACTAAATGGACCTTTCATCTAGGTACGTCATTTCAGGTATAAAATATTTGGAAAAATTTACGGAAAATATTCAGCTGACAAAAAAATAGATCTGGACGCATAACTTTGTTGACCACATGTATGTATATCCAGTTATAAATTGTTGAAGGAAAAAAATTATATAGGACCATATATGTCATATTCCATTTCTGAAAACCTTTGTTTATAGATGAGAATACATTTTTCATATTTGTCTGGAAACATTTTTGATAATATGTCACTGTATTTAAATGTCAAAACACTCGGGGATATAATTTATTGCTAAAAGTTATATATGAATACGACACGTGCGGTATTAATTGCAATATATTTCATGTATAAGGACTATACAATATGGACTTGTGGTCGCATTTACACTCGAGCATCTTAATACATACAGTGTATACCTCAAAATCTGTTTGTACAGATCTACTTTCATAAAAAAGGTGGTTGAAACATGTATGAAACGTGAAATAATTACAAACACACTTTGTTTATCTAAAAATAGACGAGAAAATTTCAACAACGTCTCCTATATATAGCTAGCGGAACGAAAATAAATGCTGCAAATATATTTATTAAAACAGGTAAGTCTTTTGAAAGTATACTTCTAGTATTGTGTGTATACTATCTTAAGGGTGGCAATGCATTTTTCCAAGCTTTGCCTAAAATGTCTATATTAATTCAGCGTGACTTTTTTAAAATGTTAAGCACATGCCAAACAACGGTGAATTGGACCGCTGAAGTGGTTGGTCCCTTTGCTTTCAAGACCGCATTCATGCCTTTACATAATTTTTAACAATTACTTTGACCGGAACGTCGGTTTAGCATCCATTTATCATTGCAGCTATCCAAAAGCATGCCTCACGTCCCATGGCCAGCATCCCCATTAATTATATATACAGAGATACCTCACACATGCTTTTACCCTATAATGTTTGCAAATATTACGAGTTTACCTATTATGTTTGCACTTCCGTTCAACGTTTTGGTTTCCTGCGGTTCAGCAGCTATGAAATTGCCCCATAGGCGTGAGGCACACACACAAAAAACGGAGGAAAAAAAACATGAATTCCCAAGGCTTGTGGTTGTCTGTAATAGAAATGGTCAAAATGATTTCATATTTCCAAAATTATGGACCATTATATAGACTTGAGACCTATGAACTGCGATCATAGCACCTATGTGTCCTATGTGTAGCTAGTCCCAAATGTATACTTGAATTTTTAAAAACTTGGGGAGATGTCGGGAATTATGCTTAACTTTGTGTTAAACACCAATTTTATGCTGGAATTCCCCTTCCAGGTCAGGAAATTTCCTCTAATCAGAAAAATCTGGAAAAATGTCGTGAAATTTGCTTGGAAATTTATAGAATGGGCCTTTGGGCTATGGGGGTCTGGGCTAAAATGGACACCATGTGGATAGGTAGGGATATAGGGGTCAATTTTTGAAGGAATTTCGGGGACGTCCATTCTGAATAGCCCCTAAATGGGACTATGTGGTACAAGCAACAGCAATGGGCCCCTTAATTTATTTAAGCCAACGTTATAATGCCAATATACAGTATATAGTATATATACAAAATATTTATTTTATGAAATACTTACTTCACAGAAATATTAAATAAATTAATGCACGAACATCATACTTTATGTTGTCTTTTCATTTTTGCTATGTGTGGGCGTTGAATATTCAAAAAAGTTGAGGTATTTGTCACCTGATTTCAAAGCAATTAACCCGAGTTGCATGCTATTCCATGGTATATCAGTTGGGTATATGGCATGTACAGAAGAATTGCAATTTCCACAGTGAATTTCAATTGTTTGTCATGAAAAACAAGTGTTCTCCATTTGCACTTCCTCGTTAAGTGTTTATATTGTGTTTGGTTCGGAAGACGTAACCCTTTCACGCACAATTTAAATGTGCATTGAAAGTTCTAGAAATGGAGTAAAAAGTTGCTCGGGTGTGTTATACCTCAAATGTCTTCTCCTGTGTTTTTGTTGTTTTCTGCAATCGACATGGCGGATTCGAGTTAGTCCTGCGTAAAGAGTTAATGATACAAATCCAGGTATAGAACTTCTATCACATGTCGTTTTGTTGTAATACAACAATGGACGACCATTCATCGCCTCACTTCTAATTTGGTTCGCTTCGTAGTTGCATGTTAACACATCGGGACAATATCCAGGACATGCTTGCTGTAAAACAATTTTTTTTTTACAAAAAAATATATGCGAAATATATACAATGGGCTCAGTGACAGCTGCGTGGCATGCGTGCCATATATACAATGCACATACAGAAAATAAAAGCGAGCATAAGCTGTTAACTCTTGCTATTGGAGCATAAACCATAAAATACACTACCAACAATGACTACGAGCGTAAAAGTAAAATGTATTTGCTTAAGACAGTAGCAGAAGTGCTAAAATGCATTTAGTTTTACACTGTGGCTATGTTCTGTAAGAGCATACGTGTAAAAATCGTGTAAAAAAGTTTGGTGAATTTGGGCACATGAATAAATGTTGTTTCAATTACTATGGGACTATTCAAAAAGGACGTTCCCGAAATTTCTTAAAAAAATTACCCCACCCACTGCGCCACACTGTGTCCATTTTAGCCCAGACCCCCTTGCATCCCCTCATAGAAGTCCTTATTTTTTTT
This sequence comes from Julus scandinavius, assembly GCA_034696685.1. Taxonomy (NCBI): domain Eukaryota; kingdom Metazoa; phylum Arthropoda; class Diplopoda; order Julida; family Julidae; genus Julus; species Julus scandinavius. The sequence continues at coordinate 6,596 of JAQGAE010001920.1, read as the reverse complement.
TTTTTTTAAGTAGGGTGTCCAGAAACTTTTTTTGGAATATGCAAAGGCCCATCCTATACATTTCTAAGCACCCAACTCACTGCCAATTCCACGACATTTTTCAAGTTTTTTTTTTGTGATTAACGGAAATGTCCTGACCTCGAAGGGAAATTCCAGCATAAAATTGGTGTTTAACCCAAATTAGGGCATAATACCAGACTTTCTCGAGGTTTTAAATATTAAAGTACATTTGAGATTGGGGACACATTTCTTCTGGTGTCCATTTCCCATTTCACTGATCTTGAAAACTTAATTTATCAGAAAACCACAAACTAGAATACCATCAATAGTGGACGTCTGTAAGGGCTTCCGCCCTGTCCACATGCCAGCAGCCCCTTCATCCCTATAGCCTCTTCTTGAGGACGTTCTTTTTTAAAATGGCCCCTATATATATATATATATATGGTGTGGATGGCATTGAAAAAAGTGGCCGAAAAATGTCCTTAAAAGGTATGGAATGTGGGTTGGTCAGTTTTGTCTGTTGTACACCGAGTATATCACATGTGGTAAAATATGCTCGCACATGGGTGCATTGTTGCCAACAAACATGCGATACAACTATTTTAGGTATTTCCTGCTTAATCAAATACAATCCAAATGCACTCCCTCTTGTTGAACACTGCGAAGATGGATGATCTGGACCTGGTCACCTGGCGCACATCTGGAGTGGTCAGACTCCTGAATAAGAGTCCCGATTGTAGGGGTACCCATTGTAGGGGCCGGGTATCAACCACTCACAATTCCTGAACTTGGGATCTCTGAAAGAATGAGTGTTTTCACGAGCACCCACTTGTGCCCCACACTGGAAATCATAAAATATTGTACATCCCCTTTTACACAGATTCGAATCCAACTTAATCATGCTTGAGTTTTCGTCCCTGCCAGGGCGATCTAACTTTTCATACCAAAAGGGTCGCAAGAGTACCTCGGGCCCTCGACACAGAATCCACGTCCTCAGTCTAGAGAAATCAATATCGGAAATCGAGTACCCTAGTATTTGAGTTCAATTAGTCACTCGTCTACTCAGTGTTCTTTGACGGAGAATCGAGTGTGAATAACGAGCTTCCTTACGAAACGATGAATTATTTCCAATACATAAATACACCCATACCTCGCTTTACGGCCTAGATACGTTCCCGAAAAGTTGGCCGTATAGCGAAAAAGCCGTATAACGAATCAATTATTTCTGCATTGAGATTTTCATTTTTTCCCCTTCTTAATCGAAGTGAAACCCATAAGTTGTTTTATTGTTAGCAAATCCGACCTTGTTTGTGCAATTTGGGGTAACATCACATTTTTTGGTCACTTTCTTTAATCATGGCATTATTTTTTGGCCGTATGACGAAACATTTTGGGCCGTAATCGAAAAAGAGCCATAATTAAAAAACGCCGTTATAGCGAAAGGCCTTATAAAGAGGCCGCATAGTGAGGTATAGGTGTGTTTCAAATTATTTGAGTATAACGTTTGAATATACTATTATTCGTCTTCTATATATGTCCGGCACTTGAAGAGATTTCACAAACCTTAAAAACTAACTTGCAATGCCCGCGTTATAACTAATACAAGTGATGATGATGTGATAACGTCATTACCAAGGCCGTATAAATGGGAGAGGGAGGAATCCAAGAAATTCTACAAATTTCAACCCGAATCGGCAAAATATAAAAGAAGAATTGTATTTTTGAATTTAAAGTATGCTTTTTCTGCTCTAGAAATGGTATTTTTTATCATTAAAAACGCCATTTTTCTAAGGTAAAAACGCTGTTGAAAATCTTCCATTATCCATGTGATTTTCGCATATTGGCACCAGACGCGCTGCAGTCGTTATTGAATATATCCACAAAGTGTAGTTAATCCGATTCAAATTTTGAAAATATGTAATTTTTATGTAACTTGCTAAGGAACGAAAATTGCTTTTAGAAATTTCACCCACAATTTCAGAAAAATACATGCTACGAAATGCAATATTTGTTTTGAGATATTTAAAATAAAGGTTTTTATCTAAATTTAAAAGCCAAGTTTTGAACTCTGTTAGTTGCTCAGCTCGGGTGGGATACTGCAGAGATGGATCGTGTAGACCTGGTACACATCCGGAAGCGGGTAAGACTCCTTCATTGGAGTCCCCATTGAGGGGGGCATCGACGGCTCCTCTCACCCGGGCGTGGGTATCCTGTGAAGCTCTGCTGCGGCGGGGTGGAGGGTACTCATTAACGAACCCACGGTGGGCATGAGCCCACCGTGGGCCCTAAGTTTACGTTTTATGTCCCCATTTCCTACATGGAATCACCAAACTTGGGTTCGAGTCCCGGCCCTCACTGCGTTTTTTTTCTTTTTTTTTCTATTTATTTTATTTCTTTTAAACGTTCATTGTGGTTTATCGTGTGGTGCCAGGATCTTCTCTTCCTTTTATTTTTGCATTTCTAATTTCATTTTGTGTTCTATTTGCAGATGTAGCTCGTGTTAGCCTTCAGCATCTTATATAATCTAGTCGCATCTTTTCCGTGTGGGAAACCCTACTCTAGAGACGTCATGTTTAATTAAAATAATTGGACAACTGTCTTGGAAATATAATGACGTCATAGCGTCGCCAACTTATTTATTTTGCAAAGTGTTTTGTTTTATCCAGTTGTACATGTGTGGTTATAAAACACGCTTTTGTTGTATTTAAATGGGCATGTTTTGGTTAATTTGTATGTATCCATGTAATTTATGTTGTGACAGTGTTGCCACACTGCTAGGGATTTTATGGGATTTTTTTTCCATATTTCACTAAGGATTTTTCCTGATAGTGACGACTGCAGCACTGCAAGAGTTTAATGGCGACGCTCATGTAAGTTCTAATCTTTGAGTATTTTATTTTATTACGTGAAAATTGAGGATTGTCTACAGAAATTGGATTGAGGTATTGTTGTTTGCAGACCATTTTAGGACGACTGCTGCTTAAGCGTTGTTTCACCTAAGCCACACACTGTCACAATTGGTGAGTCTCACATTTGGCTGTCTTGAGCTCGGCATGACTATTTTTCTGTTCAGCTGTGGTATGGTATATGGGACTTGAAATGCCACTCAGCCTCAAGCTCATGCGATTTGAGCAACTATGGTACGGGGATTAGTCTAAAAATGTTTTGGTTTATCTATAGCAAGTGGTAAATACTAATCAAGAATTCAGAATGGTGTACAAGTTAATGTATATTTCACGTGTCTTCATATGTATAGAATGAATCCTTGAGAAAACTAGGAATTGAGATTTTTTGAGGAATTGAGGAATTAAAATGAGAAATTAGGGCTGGAGTAGATTTTCAATTACGGCCTTTTCATAACAGCTAATAATGTTCAATAGAAAAGTTATTGCTGTGGAAGCTAGAGATCAGGAAGCCATTTGTTCACATTGGCCGATGCTGTATATACATAGATACATTCATCTTCGCGCTTTTTTCAATATCAGCATTGTTTGATTTTATTGCCGAAATGGTTCTATTTCATTATGGCGATTAAGGCATGTATGCTAGTATAAATAAATGATGTACATGGGTTTGCTTCAATGCATTGCTATCATTTAATCATGTTGCAGCTATGAATTTAGGGAATTAGATTGTCGGTGTCTAAAGGCACATGCATCCATGCACGGTAATAAATCATTTAATAACGAAATAACAAATTAGCCCAGGAATATAAAATTGAGCTCGTAAAAGCCATGCGTGATAGATAAGATTTTGGTCGATGGTGCACGTAAAAGTCCCTCTTGCGTGACTTATGACCACAAGACTGGTGTGGTCAACGGCAGCACGTGGCCCGATTTGTCCCGCTTCGTAATTGCATCCAAATCGTTTAATACACGCCACATTTTTCTGTTATTTGCTTTTCTGGCCAAATATTGGATATATCAGCTTTTAACCAACAATACGAGCAACGAAAATTTGAAAAAAAAAGCAAAAAAATAATTTATTCAGGAAGCGAATGGTGATAAATCAACGCTGAAACGGAGCTCTCTGTCATTAGCCTATATCGTATATAAATGATGAAATTGTAGGCTGCAATTACCTTTGTGTTTTTAATACTTTTATGTGGCTTACAAAGCTTTTTTCGCATGAGTACATCTAATTTGAACGGCAGCAACAACGACGATTCATTTGTCTTAATAGCAAATTGACATTGTCCATGCAACTTTCGCATTCCCAATCCAATAAATATACTACATGTATACTGTATGCAGTATATTGCCAGTAAAAATATTAAAACTATTGAGCGAATTGAAGTAAGTTGTTTAATGCCTGTTTCTAATAATACTCGGGTTATGATCACAGCTCTATTTACCTAACGTATTAATAAATAGCGCATAAAACATCAGGTATGGAAATATTATTTATGTACTCAATATATAGGTTATACTAGGTGGCGCACTCTTCGTGTGTAGGAATACAGTAGATACGTTTAAAAATAATTCACTAATATTGATAACAATATTCTAGAAATCCTCTTATATAACTCAGTAATATAGATAACATGTTATAACATGAAAATAACTAAAATTTTAGCACGTACAATAAAATAGTTAGTGTTACAAGTTTATTAAGTTTGGGATATTAGCATTTGCATAAATAAAATTTCCATACAGTACAAATATTTTTTATTCGTAATTCCATCAATTCCTTAACTACAATGTTGTTTATATTTTGATTTGTTTTTCTAAACGCTGGATACTCACGCCCGGGTGTGAGGAGCCGTCGATGCTCCTTAGAATGGAGACTCCAATGAAGGAGTCTTGCCCCTTCCGGATGTGTACCAGGTCTACATCATCCATCTCAGCAGTATTCCGCCCGAGCTGAGCAACTAACGGATTTCAAAACTTGACAATTCATTTTTCATCAAGAAACTTCGAGATAAAATTTGATCAGAATTTTGTAGCATTGGGCTCACATTAAACAGCATCAATAAGTTCATTGTTTTCAATAAACAGCAGGAAATAACGTAATTAATGAGCTCGTTGGACCACTGTACTTGAATCATGAGATGTTATGCTCAACCCCTCCATCACAAATATTCAACCTGGACCTCTACAAAGGTAGGAGTCTTATTTCTTAGTATTTTTATTAAAGTAAAGTATGAAAGATTATTCATAAATTTAAGCTGTAATATAGACTACTGTACGCGTTTGAGGGTTCATTTTTCTGCCTTAAAAAAAGGAAAACTGTGCCCCTGGGCAAATTTGAAAATTGTATCTGGCGGGGGTATATGGCCTATAATGTACACGTTCTCGTTCATATCTCATATAAGACTATAGAGTAATATCATGACAGCCATGCAAAAGTCCGAGCAAATTGTCGAGTCATAGTAATGTGCCGACATCACAGCTGTACCGCCGCCTAGACAAGGAAATTACGCAGTTTTTATTAAAACGTACGCAGAGCGGGTTTCAAAGGACCACCAGCGGTGTAAAAAAAATTACAGGTACAAGAGAGAAATTAAAGGAAAAGCAAAAAAAAAAAATTCACGATAGAAGTGTTTGTCAGTGACTATACAAAATTTATACGTTACCAACGAACGCGTTTGGTATATTGAAGGAGCCTAAAAGAAAACCCAATGTAGGTCTACTTTTAGACGCTAAAAAGAACAAACAAAAAACGATAATTTCAATTATCAAAGTGTTAAATCAGCATCATTCCACCTGTGATAACTGTCCTGTGAGAAGAGCATGACATGTATGATGCCCGTTCCACAACTGAAAAATGTTAGGCCGTAGAAATGGAGATCTTGGGGATAAATCCCCCTTCCCCATGAAAAGTGTTTTTAAATCGGCAAATAATATAAAAAAAGGAATTTGTGAGATTTCTCTGTTCTAAAAAAAAGTTTTTTAGTCTCAAAAGTGCAATTATTCTAAGGCAAAAAAGGATAAATAATATATAGCCGAAATAACCTACCCCAAGATTCTGGGCCCTATCACCCCCTTCACATCCCCACCAAATGTTCTCCCAACCATCATTTTTAAGCCAAAAAAATCATTTTACCGCCAAAAAAATCATTTTTCTCCCAAGCAATTCATTTAAACATGCATAAGGCCATTTTTTTTGGGCCCTTCAAGTAATTTTTTTTGGATTTTTATGATCGTAAAAACGTTAATTTTCCAATTCTGCATAGAAACACGGCAAATCCAAAAGTAGACGTTATTACGATCATAAAAATCGAAAAAAATGTACTCGAAATTGCGGGTTTTCTTGCAGAATTGGATAGTACATGTTATTACAAGTCGAATTCTGCAAGAAAAATACAAAAAAATGCATCCGAAGGGCCCTAAAAATGATTTTGAAAATGAGCGCGAAGGGCCCAAAATTTTATTTTTCATTTTTTGGGCCCTTCGGAGTCGTTTTTTGGGATTTTTCTTGCAGAATTCGACTAGTAATAACCTGCACTATCCATATCTGCAAGAAAAACCCGCAATTTCAAAAGTCGAATATTCACTCATTTTTGAAAAAACGGTAAGGCCCTTTGCGTTTTTTCAAAAAATGAGTGGAAATTAAACTTTCGAAATTGCGGGTTTTTCTTGCAGATATGGATAGTA
>JAQGAE010001919.1:0-20145 GCA_034696685.1 Julus scandinavius | reverse complement strand
AGGACCTTAAATTAGAGGGTAACCACGTGGCCACCACAAAACTTTTTGTGACATAACGCCCTGGCTGACTCCCCCCCCCTCCCCTGTCACAATCTGTCACAAAAAGCTGGACCCCCCCTCCCCCCCACAAGCGTGACATCATTTATGCATGGCCCCCATGTCCTTCTTAAACTATGTATGGGATCTCAAGATGCAGGTTGAATGATTCCACACACTAGTTATTAAATGTATAAAAACAGTTTATTCATTGGTTAAATACATCTAACTACAAATATAACATAAGTTAAGGGGGTTCTTCGGTATCTCTTCTTAGGCTTATCCATTAGGCTTATTCTGATTCCTATGCTAAGCCTATGGTCTCTAAGCCTCACTGTGAGGCCTAACCTTAACCTAAGCCTTATTTAGCCTGATTAAGCCTGATTTAGGCCTATCATAACTATGCATCATTCCAATGCATCATTGGGGCTCAATGTTTTCCTGGCTGTGAGAGCAAAAATAGAAAGTATGAATAGATCATTTAACTTAGGAGGAAAACAAATTAAGACATGTCTAAATATATCCCTGCTATAATTGTATAACAAAAACAACTTTGAACAAGAGTTTTCCTATACTACTCTACTGTATCACATGTTCAACCAATGTAGCAAACAGATAGTATACAATACCTTTGTGGAGTTTTAAAGAGTTGGTTTTGGTGTTGTAAAATGAAACTTTTTTTCTTAGAGAACTTGTCACCAAAATCTTTTGTTAAAGATATTTTCTTTTGCTAATTAATGCATATTTTATTGCTAAATAAATACAAATGAATCATTTTAGTTGATTGTAGTTGCCTTTGATGTAATTTAAGTTAATCTGGTTAAACTCCTTTTGGGGTAAACTGAGACTGCTGATTTAGGGAAAGGTGAGACACATTTATTTAACATGTTTTAAATTTGCAGTTTTGTACTTGTTGTGAATTTTGATAATCATTATATTGCCCATGTCTAACATTTTTAATGTATAATGTATAACTTTTTAAAAGTATAAATACTTTTCATCATATTTCAGTTACAATTCATTGTTTTTTAGCCCAACAATGGTAAATACAAGTTGTTATTATCTCATCTATATCATTTAATGTCTAACTTTACTCCCAGAGCAGGGTAAAATAAGACATTCCATATGCATTTTTCTGATGTTAAAATTGGATAAACTTGCTTCATAAGCTTTTCATACAAAGCCACATAGTTAAACCCCATAGCCCTACAATTTTAGATCAATAGGATAATTATTGAATATACAAAAAAGTCTTAAAAAATATCTATGCTTCCAGTCAGGCCTATATGGACAAAAGCAAGATTGCCATACATATTTTTTGTAACATCTGCAAGTCTTAGACTAAACATCCAAATTGCAAGATACATGACTGCAATGGTCCTTATATACCGTCTATGGCTAGAGGAAGCCTTGTGAAAAGAAAAATTATTGCTCAAGGTTTCTGCTACACTTCCCCCTTTATGGAATCCAAGGATATGGAGATGTGCTACCTTACTTTCTTTAGTTTTCTGGGCAGAAGGAACGCTAATAAGTCGATATTAATGGGGGAAAATTTCAACTTTTATTGACAGACAAAATCTTTGTGCTTCATTTGTGTATACAAAAACAAATTTTAATTGCACATAATGGTTAAGGGAATATAGAACATTTCCAATAAGTCAAATTTGCCATGACATTAACATTTAAATAAAAATAAAAAATGATCAAAGCACCTTAACAAGTCAAAATGCGCTCTGACTAGTAATATTTCAATTAGAAATGTTAGGTTTTTAAAATAAACAATTAGCAAATTTAAGTTTTCGTGCTTCACCACTTGCCTAGTATAACTACCAAACATTTTAAAATGTTCTCATGAAATTATTATTTGCTAAATAACAGCATTTATACTAAAATATTATACATGTGGGAGTTACCTGAATATATCCACAATAGGAATGTCGTTTTAAGTCAAAATTTAATAACATTTAGAAAAAACATTTTTTGACAATAGATTTAGCAAGGTACGTAATTGTTAACCTACGTTAAATGTGCACATGTCGGGTATAACGGTAAGATTCGGTGTTATATTGAGTTTAGCATGCAATGTTGACGTCATGGCTCCATCCCATGTATATGGTGTCCTACAATTCATGCAAGATTTGAATTGTGCGGCAGTGTCGCCAATGGAAAAAAATACTGTGACAGCTGACAATTCAGGGATATTAAAAATGGAGTGCTACATGAAAGAACAACACATTTTTATATTTGAGCAATATTTTTATAAATAATCAAGGTTTGGCAGCTACAGTTTGCCATTTTCGAACAAAATATGGTCAAAATGGTGATTAAATTAATGGCTGAATTGCTGCTGAAAAGTCTGCACCGATGTTGCTAAATTGTCTGTTTTTTTATTAAAAGCTGGAACAGAACAAAGAAAATTCATTTTTAATGTTTTGAACATCCTTTCAAATTCATTTAAACAAATGCACATTAGTAGTATAAGAGAAGCCATTTTTGGCTCACTTATATTACTTTTGAATGCAAAATAAACAAAAAAAAGTTAAAATTAAAAAAAACTAAAAAAAAAGTAAAGAAAAAAAATAAAACAACTAAAAAAAATAAATAAATATTTTTTTATTTTTAAAAAAAGTATGCAAATGAAAAAAAACACATACAAAAAAAATCAAAAATAACTTAATATATAAAAAAACTAAACAAAAAATAAAGAAAAAAAATAAAACTAAAAAAAAATACAATTTTATTTTCCAAAAAAAAAATGCAAATGAAAAAAAAACACATACAAAAAAAATCAAAAATAACGTAAATTATTTATTCCCATTTGGTTAGTTTCTTCTAGCTAAAAACAAAAAAAAAATTAAAAAATTAAAAGCTAAGTTAAAACAAAAAAAATAAAAACTAAAAAAACAAACCAATACTTACATTTTTGTTATTTTTTTAAGAGGTTCATCCTCTTCATTAATGGAGGTTAATTTCCTTTTTCTTCTATAAAAAAAATGTTAAAGTGAAAAAAAATAATAAAAAAAATGATATAAGTTAAATTAAAAAAAAGTTTAAGTAAAAAATTTAAAAGAAGTTAGAGTAAAAAAAATAAAAAAAAGTTAAAGTAAAAAAGTAAAAAAAGTATTAAAAAAAGTTTAAGTAAAAAATTTAAAAAAAGTTTAAAGTAAAAAAAATATATAAGGTAAAAAATAAAAAAAAGTTAAAGTAAAAAAATAAAGTAAAAAAAATCACTTATATCACTTGTAGTTAAAGGTTTACACTTTGTGTATCCCACTTCAATGCAGTTTTTTATTATTTTTAAACTTTGTGTGCAGTTTGTGTGAGCTCTTAGCTCCACACTTGGAATGTGCTCAAAACTGAAAACTTTACAAGTTTTCTTCATTGTTTTCAGTTTCATGTTGTCCATCCTTGCAACTGATGAATTTAGTGTTAAGTTTGTGAGTTTATATACATTTTAAAAAATAGCCTGCCCCCCTCCAAAAACAGATTTTTTTAGTTTAATGTTACCTGGTTTTCATGCAAATATGTTCTAGTTTAGTTTTTTTTTCTTGTCATAACATGAGTTGAATATTAACTAGATGCATACACAAATCATCCTAGTTCAAAAACCTTTCTTTGACATAATTTAAGTTTATTCAATGCAAACTTAAGCATATATTCCTGGTTCAGTAAGTTCATGCATATATTTTTGTTTGTTTGACATAGTTTTGGGTTTATCAGGAAATTCAGGAAATTTAAAAAACTAATTTTAATAAAAAAAATTGACATGCTTTTATTTTCACATGCATGATGTAATAGTAAATTAGGTTTGGAAAACTGTATATATAGCTTCAAAATTTTCACTTTTAAGCATTACTTTCAATCTTTTCAACTTAACTGTGCATAGCATAAGCTTCCTGGCAAACAATTGGATATTTTTTCATCATCAATTTTGAAATCTACTTCAATGGGTAAATTCTCATAAACTAAATATTTTATCAAAAGCAAGCACTCCAAATTGACAATTCCCTCGTATAACACATGCATAAGGTCAAAAACGAAGCATTTTGTTGAATTAAAGTACTTCAGATTATTAAACACACTATTGCCAGTAACTCCAAATAATTTAGACCAATATATTTTTGCTTGTTTTGACAAGTTTTGATCACAAACAGTTTTGCAATACATCCGTTTTCTACCCTGCTGGAGCTGTGGTGGTCCGCCTGGCCACAGCAGGTGACTGGTGACGCCATAGCGGCCTTTTTCACGGCCGTCTTAACCACCTATGGCTACTCCGGGGCCATCCTGGTGGGGCCTCCCTACGGGCAGCAGGCTAATTAGCCTGCCCCACCGCTGGACGGATCACACAATGATGACCCCGACTGTCCCCGGACGCACACGGTAAGTGTTTTCTCTTCTTTGCCTCCCCCTTCTTTCCCCACGGGGATCACACAACAAATGCAAGTATTCATGAGGTATATAGAAATAATTGTTATATAAAATTGATATTTGTCAAAATTATGCCTATAAATGCAATTACAGATAACAAAACTTGTACTTTTTATATTAGGTAACCAAGATATTGGATTTGCCTACTTGCAGCAAAGCCACAAACAATTTTTTTTTACCAAAAGTGGATGAATCACTTTTATTAAAAGATAAGAGGATTTCATATGGATTTATACGGAATTGTGCATGTTTAATTTTGATGAAGTCTGAAAGACCTTCAACAGATGACTATACACTTTTCTCTGATATGGTTGTTGCGGCATATCCTCAACTAGCAGATAGATTTGGCCAAAAACATGTAAGATGTTTATAATCAAAAACAATACTAATTTGAAACAGTTTAAACAAAGGCATTTTTATTACAGCGATCATTCAAAATGCAATTGCAAGCTTGTGTTCGAAACAGAATATATGCCTCTAGTCAACAAGCAAAGAAGCCTAGATGCGAATCACCGCTTCATTTAAGTTTTGAGAGCAGGGCTAGGGTGGAAGGAGTTGACATCCAAGAACTGCTGGTGGAAATAAAAAAAATGATACAAAGGATGGACCTCACCTTAAAAAGTTGATGGAAGCTACATTTGACTACCGAAGACATTTCATTGAGAAGAAGGCCACACATTGTGCAGAAATTGTGTCTATATTTCCAACATTAGGCACCGAAAATGGGGTAAATTGAAATGGATTTTATTAATTTTTTTAATATTAAAACATTTTCCTACAGTTAATTTACTGAAGTACATTGTCATTTTTTTATAAACTATCAAATTAATCATATCATTTTCATTCTAGATATTTGAGGAAATGCAAAGGATGTTTCCAGAATCTGTCTTTCAAAATGCCAAACAAAAATTTCAAGAAATTCTTCAGAATGTAGCAAAATAGTTTTGTGTGGATCGTCCAGTTACTGAACGAGAAAACATGGAATTAATGGTGAAAGTTGTCAGCCAAACAACTAAAAAATCAAAGGCTACACCTCTGATTAAAGTAAAACATGTAAGCATTTATTATTTTACAATGTATATTAATATGTGTTACATATTTCTAAATTATAATAACTGTTTTTACTACAGGTAAATGATGACATTGATGTCACATGTGGAGAACATGATGCCCCCCACATTGTGGTATACTGTGATAAAGATGACATTCACACATCAACTTTGCTAGCTGAAAGTGGTTTGTTGGCCATTTTACCATCCACACATGATGCATGCAATATTCTTATGATATTGATTTCTGCATATTATGTCTTTGACATCAGTTTTCCACCAAATTTTGAGTGTTTGTTGTATCTGCTACAGCATGAAATATTGGGCAAACCGAATGATGGGGCCAAACCAACATTAGCTACATCTAAATTTTGGAGAAGATATTTTAATGATAAATAAGTTAATGCATGATAAAAATTTAACAGAATAAAAATAAGCCTAACTTCAAACATTCTTTAAGATCACATGTTCATGTATTTCATTTAACATTAAGAATATTTTGTTTTTCACATCAGTTTTTTACCAAATTGTTAGTGTTTGTTGTTGCTGCTACAGCATGAAATAATGGGGAAAGCAAATGATGGGGCCAAACCAACATTATAGCTACATCTAAATTTTGGAGAAGATAAAATAATAATAATTCAGTTTATGATAAAAGTTTAACAGAATAAAAAGTAAGCCTAACCTCAAACATTCTATAAGATCACATGTTCATGTATTTCATTAAACATTAAAAATAATGTTTGTTGCAAGCAATTTATCATTGTGGTGTTAATCATTGTCTTTTTTCTTCAGTTAACTGAGGTTAAGGGCATCTGCAACAAATATCATTTCAAAGCTAGAAAGTTTCATTAACTTTGCCGCCCTTAATGATTGACCAAAAAATACTACATTTTGCCCCCATATACTTTGAGTAAGTATCTATCTGCTGTGTATATCATAAATATAAACTACCATTTTTCTATATATTTGTTTAGATGCCCTTATGCTAACTTTAAAGTACAATTGTTGAGGCAACTTTAATTTATGATGCATGCCCTTTCTATATTGTACATGCGTTCGAACATATACCTGAAAAAATCACCAAACAGCAATATCAATATAATGTATATTTTATATTTATATTGTAGTTTTGTGATTTTTTCAGATATTAATTTGCATGTACGATATATAAAGTAAATGAACCACAAATTAAAGATGTATCAGTATTTAAGATGCATTAAAATTAAGATGCATCAGTAATTAAGATGCATATTGCACACTGATTACCCAAATAGATGCATCTTGTATTAAGCTCCAGTATTTTAGTTGGCAAAGAAAAAGATGCATCGTTGTGTCTTATTCCTGAGACAAGAGAAAAAGTTGAAAACGCATCTTGAAATAAGATGTTTTAATTAGCAGTGTATTTGAGAAAATCTATGGTGAACGACATTTGACAATCAATATCCACAATGTACTTCACTTAACTGATTGTGTAAGAGATCTGGGTCCCTTATGGACCACATCTTGTTTTGGTTGGGAGAGTATTAATGGGCAATTACTTAAAACCATTCATGGCACTCGGTACATTCACACACAGCTTTGTGCAGCTGCATCAGCAAATATTTCTCTGCTAATTTGGTTAGATAAGCTATTGAACAATGATGTTAAACTTTTTTGCAAGAGACTTCTAAGCAAGTGTCAGCAAAAAAAGATTCATGAAATTTTAGATAATGGAATGATAATAATAGATGCAGTTTCACTGTGTTCAAGTAACATAATTACTGATTTGACTCAAGAGTATTTGAATCAGCCATTGGAGCAGGTCTTTGAATTCCATAGATTACTGATAAATATAATCTTGTATACCAGCAAAACCTACAGCAAAGAATATAAAAATCATCCTGTTTTTTAAAATACAAAGATGTGCAAGGAAATATACAATTTGACTGCATCAAGTGTTTTATTAAAGTTAAAGATCTAGATCTATTTAAATATGTCTGTATTATCGAAAAAATGAGCAAATAAAAATAATCATGTCATTAAAACATTTTATAATTTGGTTTTCGTTTCCCAATGCAATTAAAATAATTAATGTGCTGATTATTTTCGTCATTAAATACATTCGGCATTAAAAGTCAGGTTTTTTTGCTCATTAAAAAGTTTAGAAGTATAGTTTCCCACGCAATTAAATTTAATCTATCAAGCACGTAACTGATCAGAAAGTAAATATATAGTGAGCCAAATTTCACTGTTCATCATTCTCAACCATCTTTCTCATCGAGTACAGTGATTTCATCTGCAGTTCAACAACTATGGGCAAGCATCTTTTTTTATTTAGTCCTAGAAATATAACTTTTAAGGATGGTTGGACTACCACCTTAAGTTAGTTTATAAGGATTTTTAAGATTTGTATGGTTGTTTTGCAGAATTGTTTTAAGTTCTCAATATGAAACAGAAAACATTCTGAGAATATTTAGTTGAATTTGTGAAAGTGTGCATGCATAAAGTGTAAATCAATAGGGCGTTTTGTTTAGGACATTAATTTTGGGCGCTTATAAGAACACAAAAATATGTTTATTAGCAGATGTAAAGGGGGGACAACACATGTCCATTAGCAGATGGAAAGGGAAGCAATATGAATATTAAACATAGGTGCAGTCTTATAATTGCTAATTAGGAATGAATCATCACCAGGGTGGGGGTATATGGATTTATCCATAAAACACATCCAAAAGGACCAATCTGGGAAGGGAATTTGTGGGTGGTAGAATTGTATCATTGGTCACTACCATCAACAGGTAACCAAAGGGTTACCCTTCAGAATGGATAAAAACCTGGGTTTTTTAACAGAAAAGTCAGTGAGTCCATGAGAGCAGAAACAAATCCTATATACACAAAAACTACTTCAGGGGATGGTTGGATTACTGTCCTTTCAGGGAACTCTAATGTGAAGTTAGGATTTGCCGCACATTTAGGAACACTGACATTTAGGGAATTGGATATTTTGAAACTTTGACATTTAGGGATTTGGATATTTAGAAACTTTTACATTTGCGAACATAGATATTTAGGAACAATTTTGCCTGAATGTAATATTTCCGATACCACAGTAGAATTTAGAATATTCTCCAGATTTTGGGTATGACTTCTCCATACATTAGAATATGAGTGCATGTTGTGACCTTCAATATGTTATAATGTATATTTGATATTGAACCTAAAATATAATAAATGAATATTTTTTGAATACATACAAACTAACTGGACTATACAGGTCTTAATTGACCTAGACAGGGAATCTGAAAAATGGGTAAAGTTATTTAGGGTTTGAATTTCATATTCAGGTACCATGAAATAACATATTATTATTTTGAAACATAACTTTTGAGATGGTTGGACTACCACTTTTAAGTTAGTATCTCAGGATTTTAAGCTATATTTTTTCTATGTTATCAATTTGAAACAGAATATATTTTAAAACTATTTAGTTGTATTATTCCTTTGAAACAAAACTTTTAAGATGTGTGACTACCACTTTTAAGTTAGTTTTTCAGGATTTTTACAGTTTTTAGTTGCATTTTTTAAGCTTTCTATATGAAAGTTAGGAAGTAATTACAATTCAAAATTATTTGTATTATTTCTTCATATTATTTGAAGACTAAAACAAATTTCACTTAGTATTACCTAAAAGAAGTTTTCATCAGTGAGTCAGATGAGAAGCAATCAAAAGAAATTCAAAAATCAACTGGGTCTACAAAATGCAAGGCTGATAATGGTGATAAAGAGGGAAACACCAGTTGCAAAAAAAAAGTGCACCAAAGAAGAAGATAACTATAAATAAAGATCAATCTTTGATTAAGGATTGGTTGAAGAAGGGATTAGTAGCACCCTCAAAGAAACAAGCTCAAATTCAAAGTGATTTTAAAAATTTACATAATCACGATATTGGCTATATTTGTAATTTAAAAGTTTAAAAAATAAGAGAACGTCCTAATGGTATATAGACATTTGTAAACAATATATGTGTGCCAATCAAAATAAGGGTTCAAGTTTTCCTGTTTGTCTTTTTCCTCATGTTTACAATAATTCAAACCATACCATCAATTTTGGCTGAAAATGGTTATGAGTTCTCTGATGATTTAATCTATACCAAAACAAAGTGTAAAAATTGTTTAACAAATTTTACTTTATGTTACCCACTGCCCCCTTTACTTTATTGCAAGCAAGGTACCTCCAGTGGTGTGGTAAGTGTAACATTACTAATTTGGGATATTTGTCGGGAATAGGACTGGTAGCGAAATATAATTTCCCTTTTTATGCCCGAAAGCGCTAGGGGTTTGCTATTCCCTTAACATAGGAGGATTTCAGAGGGTGAAATTAATCTACTTATCTTAGCAGAAATGAACAGTCATGGTGACCATTAGTACTTCTTCTTTATTCAAATATATAAAACTTAGTGATACATAGTGCAGTGTTTTTCATGGGGCCAAAACTAAGGCTAATCTTAATACATTTGCCAATACAGGCACAAACAAATACTCTAACTTAGGGTGCTACAAATGGAGGGACATACCTCTCCTAAACTATGCGAAACAATATTCCACATGGGGAACTATACTAAACTTAATCTAAGGGGAAAACAATTCATCTTACCAAAGTGCCGTTTCGTGGGGCCATTATAAACCGTACTGGACAACTGTTCAGAGAACCGCACTCTCTTTATAGTCACAGGGATCGCAGCTTCAAGTGTTCTTCCAGCGTAGCTTCTGTAGAGGAGCAATTGAATACTCCACCGAGTTCTTAACTAACTTTCTGTGGGAAATGTTCTCCCTTATATACCTAATTGCAGGGTTACTCATGACTGTGATGACCATGAGACCCGGATGTGTGTGGGTGTATCCTGCTTGCTACCTGTGGTGCAATCGCATTGTTTCGCCATGTGCTCATCTTCTTCTTTTGGTTCTTAGGGGAAGTTAGGTGGTTCTTCTTTTGGTTCCTTTTTTTAAGTCTTTGTTTGTTAGGACCTGTCTCTTTACGTAGTTTCTTCTAGGATTCTTGAGCTTTCAGTGAATGTATTTCTTAGTGTCTTACGCCTTCTGGTTCACCCTGTATCTCAGGTAAGCTTCTTTCTTCCACTAGAGGAGCCACTTGTTCGTGCTTCTTGTTGTCAGGGCAATCTGACCTTGGAATGGCCCTACCTTGATGATTCCCACGGTTGTATTGGTGCCAAGGCCATATCTTCAGGATGTTTACCGTAATCAGGTGATTCTGATTCATCTCTTCAGGTGACTTTGACGCACCTTTTTCTCCTTAAGACGGACAATGACTAATAGCCGGTCCGAAAATAGGTTTCAACATGCGTCACAGGTATCCTGTTATTGTTACTCATGATTGGTGCCTTAGGGCCATGCCCTCTGGACCTAATCCTTTAAAACTGCGTGCTTGGCCAGCTTCAGGTCATACTGTCATCATGCCTTTGTCTCGTGCTTGCGTTCGTGTGGTGCGTCGCTCTCGTCTGGGGCCGTTCGAAATAGCGCACCTCAATGGTGTGCTGTTTTGTCAGCATTACCTTGTGCCAAACGTCGCAATGATGGTGTTCTGCCCATCACAATCTGGATGGACCACGTTCACGCTGCGCGTCATGCAGCGCTTCTTCGTCCAACGTTGGGCGGCCCGGACCTAGGCAGCAAATAGGGATAACATGCTCATCTTTTTCGGTGAGATGTTCCGAACCCTCGGCTACGGAGGGGTAGTGATTACTCCCATCGAGGTTCATCACTACTACAGGAATCCACCGCCTCCGGTCTGTATCTTGAAGGAGCCAGGGGACTTTGGCAGTCCTCCTCCGTCGCCAGCATCTCCAGCGGATACTCCGTCGCCTTCTCCAAGCCCTGAACCAGCCAGGACTCCATCTCCTAGGGCGAGTCCTCCTCCACCGTTGTTATTGCCACCCTTCTCCCGCCGCTCCTTTGTTTTATCGGCCAGTCTTCCACCCCGGGTCAGCCAATCGGATGACCCGATTAGGGAAAGCCCGGAGAGTCCCGAGGTCATTACCCTGGACTGAATGGACCTGTCAACTTTATTTGGACTCTTAAGTGCGGTTTTTCGTGTTTTGATGTCTGTTATTCTTTTGTATTTTCTTGTTTAAAATAAAAGTGTCCTGAACAATTTACATGTGTATTTTCTTGCTTTGGAATGAAAGTGTCCTAACCATTACATTTATATGATGAATATTATAACCATTTATCAAATAACCATGCTGCTAATATAAAACATTTTCAATGTAGGATCGAAGGAGTATAGAAGTCATTTCTGGCTCACTTCAAAAAGGTTGCAGAAATGACTCCGAAAAAATGTTTCCAGGAGTGACAAGAAGTAATGTCAAGATGTAACAGTCAGGCCACCTGCAAACATTTTGAGCACATTTTATAATTCATTTTTTGTTCATACACTATTGTTTTATTAAGTGTCAAACTTCATTTAAATCGAAGCATTTTTCACGAAGTTGTGATTTTGTAATTGGGTTCTACTTTTTATGATTCAGTGTAGTATAATTACATGTGATAATGTACTAACTTTATTTTTAAAAACATGAAAGTTCTTGAGGATTTGTAATCCTTCAGTAAATAGGTAGATGAATGCATGTTTTTTGTCAAGTTGCTTCAAAATTCATTATACTGTTCAGTTAGCTTAAGTGTTTGATTATCTATGCCAGAGTGCAGAAATATAACCTCTGTATTCACAGGTCCATGCTGCCCATCACATTCTCATCTGTTCAGATGCCAAAAAGTCCTCAACAACTTACAACCGAGATAAAACAGCTAATTGATGGATCAATTTAAAACATGCTGAATATGCAATAAGTTTTTGAAGGATCCAAGCTTTCAATATGTCATCAACAACTATACAAGTGTCTTCTCACAATAAACAGGGAAAACACCATTGTGAAGTGAAGATAAAACACAATAAAGCCACTTCGACCTGGTTTTTCCTCTTTCCCATATGAAGGCTACGCCTACCTGCTCACATGCGTCGACCGTTTCACACGATGGGTTGAGGCCTTCCCAATCCAAAACATCACTGCTGAGACCGTGTGCAGCGCTTTCTACAGACGCTGGGTCGCTTGATTTAGGTGTCCTGACAAAACCCTCTAAACAACGGCCGCCAGTTTACTTTAGGGATTTTCCGGGATCTTGCCTCTCATCTCGGCGCCTCGCACCAAACGACTATGTCTTTTCATCTGCAGTCCAATGGCCTGGTGGAGCGCATCCACAGCCCTCAGAAGAATGCTCTGTGGACCCACGAAAATGTGCAGTGGACATAAACGCTGCCTTCGTCTTGTTGGTTTTGCAGACGCTGGGAGATTTCTTTCATGACACGCTCATCCGGGTGAACTCAACCGACTTCCTTAGCCGGTTGAGGTCGTTCATGCAGACTGTCCATCCTACAGCAACTTCAAGCAACTCTTCTGTGGCGGTGTTTATTTTTCCCGACTTAACCACATGCTCACATGTGTGGATCTGCAACGATAAGGTGAAACAACTGGCGGTTCTGATATGATGGGCCCTTCAAAGTCCTCTGGCCTTCCGAGGGAAGCCGTCCTACACTACAATTGACTGGCTGAAGCCTGCATATCTAGACACTGCTTCTGAGTCCAGCCTCCTGCCCCGATCATCATGGCACCCATTCTAACCACCCCAGTCCAGACGAGCGCCGAGCTGACGATGCCACCTGCAGCCCAGAAAACCGTGACTTTTGCAGCAGTACCGGCTCAACTCGTTCCACAAGTTCTTGCCACAACATACGTCTTCTCTCTAGGTATCATTAATCACTGGAGGGGGAGCAGTGTGGCATTCAATACTTATTGGACAACCCCCGCTTAGCGCTTCAATAAAGCGCTTCGACAAATGATCGTTGAAGAGCCCCAATGATCCATTCCATTGGGTTATAAACCATCTAACGAATCAGGCTAAATCGAGAGCAACCACAAGTTTAATACTTCACAGGGATAGGATAACCAGTAACCAATTAGATAAATGCTTTCCTTTTAGGGCATATTCTTCATGGAATGACCTGCCGTTAGTGTTGCAAAGAAAGCTATTTGAATGTTCCAAGTTTGAATGTATGGGAGGATGTAAGGACTGGAGGAGTGTGTTGAGCGGCTTTGTTATTGAATCATCTTGAACAATCTTGGGATGCCATTAAGGCTGAATTGTGGCCTGATGTGTGTGATTTAGGTTGATATTGAGTGTGTGTTTACTCTGTGAGTGTACGTTTATTGTGTAACTGATTTGTTATGGATCTGTGCAATAAATAAGAACACACAAAAGAAAGACAGAAAGAGGTCGTACACCAGCTGGCATGATGCTTCAGGCTGCCAATTTAGTGATTGCTGGTCGTTCATGTTGTTCTGTGTGGAAGGATTTCAACATAAAGTATGCAACTTTGTGGCATTATGTTCGGAAACTTAAAAAGAGAACCACAGAAACACCAAAAAAAATTGTTGCTGGTTCATCCAATGTTAGGCCTACTAATGACATTAAGGTGGGATATCATCCTGCTCGCAAGGTGTTTTCAGATGAGCAGGAACAACAGCTCTGTGATTATGTCCAGAAATGTGCGGATTTTTATTATGGTGTAACGCCCAAAGAGTTCAGAAAGTTAGCTTTCCAGCTCGCAGTCAAAGTCAAAGCTAAATTTCCTGCAAACTGGACTGAGTTATAAATGGCTGGACCAGACTGGTTTTCAACATTTATGAAAAAACAACCCAACTATCTTTATCAGAACACCACAAGCAACAATAGAAATAACATTAAGGAATTCTTCGACAAGTATGGGGAAGTTATGGATCACTATAAGTTTGAATGTCATGATATTTATAACATCGATGAAACTGGTATAACTACGGTTCAAAGGCCTGACAAGAAATTAGCCAGGCATGGAACAAAACAGGTTAGTGCTCTCACCTCTGCGGAACGAGGAACATTGGTTTCTGTGGCTGTAGTGGTAAGCACAAGTGGAAATACTGTTCCACCGATATTTGTGCTTCCAAGAATAAATTGTCGCCTAGTTCGTATTGTTTCAACCTACACCATATATTGTTTCAACCTGCCCCATTGAGGGGCTGGTTAAAACACCTTGACCTGGCTAGCTTCACACCTTATAATTCGGTGAAATGAAGACAATGAAAATATGTAAGTTGGTTATTTTGTATAGCAATGTTAAGTCTTGGTTTTGTGGATAAAAATGCATTGTTTGAAGCCATATATGTAGTGCTATGATGTACCAAAAATAATATGATCCAACCTGCCCCGGTCTCCCCTACTTCTCCCACCTTTCCTTTGTAGGAACAAAAGAAACAAATTAGATTGTAGTTGCAAAACAGATAAAATAATAACTTAGATCACTTTGCAGGTTGTTTTGTCTGTGATCATCTCATTTGCTTTTAATTCCCCAAACATCACTCTTATTTCTGAACACCTTGAAGTTGGTTTTTGACGCATTCTCCCACTGTAGAAACTGCAGGAAAATTCGAATCCTTCATTCACTCCAATCATCTGGAATGCATTACTGATGTCTGATGTTACATCAATTCCCTCCCTTTGAAAACTTTTAAACATGTTATAATCTTGAAAGAGGTTGAGGTTGAGGTTGTTCATCCGAACAACCTCGTGAACGGATCGTCCTTCAAGACACATTTCTCGACCTCTCCCCTACTCTATTTAAGAGTATCAGGACCAATCCGAGACCTCACATCGTCGCAGTGATAGACTCTCGGATCCGAACAAGGATTTACTTTCAACTGGCAGTGCTAAGTTTACTCATGAAATTGTCAACGAAACATTTAGTAGTGTTTGTTTCTTTTTATGCAAGTAGCAACTAATTAAGCCTTTGGTTCTTGTAATTACCTTTTAGTCTCCTGACTCTCGAACCCCACTCGACGAATTTGCTCTTCCACTGCGCAATTCATTATTCCCGGTCTCACAATCTACTATATTATCATGCTCTTTTATAGTATTGTTTAAATGTCAGCTTTACTGATCTAAATTTTAAATGAACTTGCAGCCTAAATATGTTCAATGTAATATTGATCAAAATACTGAAAGAGACCAATTTGAAATAGAAGATATAATTCAATCCAGTTAATTTGCAAGCCCTGAGGAGGTAACTGTTTAAAGCTTATATTTTATGCTGACAATTGTTGAACAAGGCAATATAGAATTAACAACCGAATTTAAATAAATTAGGCATCAAACTCTATTGTGATGACCACAGCTAGAGCTGTGCCTCCACACCCATCACCATTGCCATTGCTATCACCAATTGTAAAGAGTGCAGTTAGAGAGGGGTTCATTCTTGATATACAGCAGCAGTTTGTTAGAGAATGTGCACAACATTTAAGTTCTTTGGTTCCATTTCCTTCAAAAAATGACTATGCAAACTACTGCAATGCAATTATAAAAGATTATCCTCAGCTAGTTGACAAGGATTGTGATATGCCATATGTAAGTACAATTGGTAGTATTAATTTGAATTCAGTTTTCTATTGTACATTACAAATTTTAAACTATGCTCATATGTAAATTTAATTTCACTTTTGATTTAAAAAACAAAACATCACATGAATTTAAAAGTTGATTGTTATACTTTGTTAGATCAAAATGCTTCAAATGGGTGTTTGCTTAAAAATACTTGTAGATAACCAAGATTGACTTTTTCATATTTCAGCAATCAATAAAAACCAGAATAAGCAGTGTTACGGAATACTCGTAACTACAACAAGGTGAGGCACAACCCAGAAAAAAAAATCAAGTGTATTGGTAGCAGACATCGGAAAAGACCAGCTCTTTTCAAGTTAAAAATGAAGAAGAGATGAAACATCTTCTCGAAAAATCATCACTGAATTATTCAGACTGCATCCATATGAATGAGCTGTTGGCAGACACATTTTTAGTCAGAAGGCAGAAATTTAAGGAGGAAGTTGATGTCCTAAGTGTTTATCCAGCATTAAAGCTCAATAAATTTGTAAGCATATATATATATACACTAGTATATCATTTTGTAAACATTAAAGTTTAATTGCAGTTAAATTTAACAAGTTTCTTATTCACTCACTTAAATCATCCTGGAGTTTGACGAAATTTCCAACACCACCAGACCTGACAGACAGATGGCTTTCAATTCTTTTATAGAAAAGCTCAAGTGTACTTGCAGTGACAAAGAATCATGCAATGAAGCTGGCATGATGCAGTGGATTCAGAAGAAAACGTCAAGACCATTGAAAAAAAATTGAGAAGCCGTTATTGAAATTAAAAAGGTATAACGTTACTTATAAATTTATTGCAGAAACATAAGTTTAATTTTTGACTTACATTTTTTTTCATAATTTAGGTTGGTGATAAGGTCGACAACAATTGCCGTCTCACTCAGGCCCCTTGTCTTGTGACTTATCAAGATGAAAATAAGGAAATATGCACAGCATTTGTAATTCGTAAAGGGGGTATTATGGTTAGATTTGAAGATGATTTGTCTGCTTTCAATCTAATGGATGCATTGTTAGCATCATATTATATTTGTGATTTAAACTACCCTATTGCTTACCAAGGACTGCTTTCCTCCTTACAGTGCATCTTACTTAATGTTGCACTTTCTGGAGAACAGTTGAAAAATGTCAGACTGGCTAAATTCCTTAGACAAATTAATGCCTTGTAAAGTGCATGCATTGTTAGCAATTCCTTTTGCTTTACTTTTTTTATGAAAATCAATCACCTGTTATACTAGCTTCATGACTGTTTCTTACATTCTTTTTAAAAAATTTTTTTTGACAAAATAAGCTTTATATGAAGCAGGATATTTATCTTCTAATGGTAAGTGTTTTAAAAGCTTTTTTTTATGTATTAAGTTTCAAAATATGCTGTAAATCATTTTTTAATTCACTGATGCATTGTTTTGTTAATATAAACAATGTTTCCATTTCAGGTCAGTTCCTAAAATTACAGGTGCAATTTTAATCTTGTTCAGCTTGCTGGAAAGTTTCTCTTTGGTACTTTGTGCCTAATTATAGCTTTCAAAATACACTGTAAACCTTTGATAATGGTTTTGTTTTAATCTATGCAATGTTCTAATAAAGTGTTCGAGTGTCAACCAGAAAAGTATTTCTTTAATTTTATTTTTATGATGAAATATTTGGTATGATTATCAATATAGTACTTATAATTGAAAATAATAGATGGTTATTGTTTCTTGCAGGTATTTTAACCTTTTACTGGTAAGTTGTTTAAATGATATTACTTATCTGTTTTTGCATTATGTTAAATTTCATTTATGTTGATGAACAGCAACTAAGCAGATGATGTAAAAATGCATGAATCAAAATTTATTGCTTTTTTTATTTATCATCAAATTTAAAGTATCTAATAGTGTTTAATTTTAAATTAATTAAAAGTAAAAAACATAATAAACTGAGTTTTGCCTTTAAATAATTTAAAATTTGACATGATCAGATTGTTAAATAGATGATAATAAATAAAAAACTAGCTAAATTTTGGTTCTCGTGTGCTTACATCAATTGCTGAGTTGCTGCCATTAACATGAATGAAATTTAACATAATGCAAAACTAGATATATACAGTATATTAATAAGGCATAAAATAGGTGTAAGGTCGCCAAAATCACAGGCCGTGATTTAGCACCTGCACTTTGACCCCAAGGTCATACTACTGCCGCAGCCACACAAACCGTTTTTTTGGCACGAAGCCAGGTGCCAGCAGCAACAATTACGTGAGCAATTATGAAACACAAATGTCACGTAACCAGACGGCCTTTGAAGCGGAGAGGTCGCCAAACAACATTCCAAAAATGACTCGCCAGGGGGCAGTCAGGAAAAGAAAAAAAGCAAAATAAAGAAACAAGGCGGACAGGCCGAAGACTGGGAGAAGAGAGGAGGTGCACTAGAGGTGTGAAGAACAGGAGGAAGTTTACAACAGTGAAGAAGGATAAAGCCACAGAGTTGGGGAAGAAGTTAAAAGGACAACTTTTCAACCCAAAAAGACAGAGAAAAGGAACATAGTGGAAGAAAGAAGACAAGGAAGCCTGTGAAGATCTCACCGACAGAGATTCATCAAACAAACTGTGAGTGGACATTTCAACACTTTTGAGAGAAGAGAAGACAGTTAGGGGAACAGAAAGCAGAAGATAGAAAATAGGAGAGAGAAGTCAAGTCAGAGAAAGGAGATAGTCGAGTGGGGAAAGAAGACAATTACAATTAAGAAGACGAAAGATAAGAAGATATACCGAGGGATGAAGCCAGCCATCTTGGACACTCCCGATACCTTGTCTATCCATCCACTATTCCAAACTAACTTACCTGCCTTTGCTGAACACTCCCTTCCTAGCAACAGTCAAACCCTAAAGAAATTCTTTTGAGAAGATCCTTCCACACCAACCTCCCTACTAACCCTGACGCACAAGCATAGCGTCGAAGTTAGAAGCAGACGAGCCGAACCGAGACTACCTGCCACTTCATTCCAAACCGAGGGGACGACAAGCCAGTGCAGAAGGAGGAAGGGGCCAGAGGACATCGCCCCACCCAAGCGAGCCGATTCCGATTTGTTGCAATTATTCGAATTGAATGTACATGACACACAATCGATGGATCGGCACTGTTAATAAAACTCGAGTAGTATATAAGAAGTCATTTCCAGGGCCAATTTTGCACGTCATTTCCAGGGCCACTTTTGCAATTTGTTTTTTTTTGATCATTTTAAAATAAAAATGTTATTTATGTCAACTTTCTTTAGATGTTTTAGGTTATTTTTGTTGCCAATTAAATAATTTTAAAAAGATTTTGTTTTTCTGGGTCACAGAGTTATATATTTTATTTTCAGGGCAAATTATATTTTACTGTGCAATTAAAATTTTTTTTTAGGTCAGCGGCGTTTTTCTTGATTTTTGATACTTGATCATTAAATTGTTTTTCAGGATTTAATTCTCTTTTATGATTTTGTTTTTCACTTTTAAAATTTCATTAGCAAAACACGTGACAAATTATTACTTTTTAAAATCAAATATATACTGAGCAATTTAAACATTTGCTCACTAGTAGCCGGATCTCTTCCAACATTGTGCTTCAGAGTGCGTGTTTGTGATAGTGTTGTGTTGTGTTGTGCTGTGCAGTGCCCTGAAAATCACTAAAACTTCATAGAACCTCACAAAAATCTTCAAGAAAATGGGTAAGTAAAAAAATTAAAAATATTTTTAAACAATTTTAAAACAATAAGGGGACATTTTGAGAGAAAATTAAAAATATTTTTTTAAGAACTGTTCTAAGAGGATTTAAGAGAACATTTTGAGAGAAAATTCAACATATTTTTAGAGGAATTTATTTTTTTAAGAACTGTTTTAAGAGGATTTAAGAGAACATTTTGAGAGAAAATTCAACATATTTTTTAAAGGAAATTTTTTTAAGAACTGTTTTAAGAGGATTTAAGTGTAACGGCCCGAGAAATGGGGCCATGAAATTGAAATTGAAGAACAAGGGAGAGTGGGGAAAAGAAAGAGAAAGAACAAAACAAAAAACACTTACTTATCTGTGGTGTCACAGTCCCACCTGGGACCAAGGAAAGGCATAGGTTCCCCCTGCCTTTTGACT
>JAQGAE010001918.1:0-20147 GCA_034696685.1 Julus scandinavius | reverse complement strand
TAGACAATTTTTATTTTTATTTAATCTCTTTTAATTTGGCTGGAATTGTGTTTTAAAATTTCACCCATTGAAAGTGAGAGGGTTTTGATCTAGCTTAAGGGGACACGATTTGACAATGTCGATGACATCAAGAAAAACGTGATGGCTTTTTTGTTTATGGTACGATTTTAGAACGCCTTCATGTTTAGTAATCAGGAAAGGACACTTATAATTTCTCTAATTGGAACCACGGCCCTAATGTTAATAATAAAAAAGTTAAAATTGTAATAAATTGATCAAGATTTCAGGTTTTCAGCTTTATTCAGAGTGGCTTTTCAGCCACTCTATGATTCAACCATAAATTCATAACTGTAAAGGTAATTGTGCAGACTAGCTGCATGACTGCAATTCAGCTTTTTTTCAGAATTGGCTTTTCAGCCGCTTAATGACATATCCAAATTTATGAAAATTTTAGGTTTTTCATTTTTAGGGGGTTTTTTTCTTGTTGTTTTTGGCTTTTCAGCCGCTGAATGGTACATCGAAATTGTTCAACATTTGAGGTTGTATTTTCAACTTGTTTATGTCTTTGGCTTTTCAGCCGCTGAATGATTCAAATATTAGTCAAAACCGGAAATGTCAAATATGCAGACTTAGCCAAGTGAAATTTAGCTTTTTTAAGGTTGGCTTTTCAGCCGCTTAATTACATTTAAATTGATCAAGATTTAGCTTTTTTCTGTTTTTTTTTTTGGCTTTTCAGCCTTTGAATGACGTTATTTTTTTTTTGGGTGATTCGGGGTCACCGATTAATCATTAATGGCTTCTTCAGCCCCAATAGATGCCTGCATGACACGTTTTACACACTCGAGGGGCCGCGTCAAAAAAAAGCGGCCTCCGCCCAGAGCTTCTTTCAAAAAGCTCATCATTCAAAACCAATATCTAACAAATATATAAATTACAAAATATTTTTAAATTAGTCCACGAGACTGTTGACCCATGTCCACCCTCGACGAAGGTGTTGCTGCTTCTTCTACTTCTGCTTCTTCTGCTGCTGCTATTGTTGTTGTTGTTGTTGTTGTTGTTGTTGTTGACGACGACGACATCCCACACTGTTTTTCTGACGCACTGGTACCAAGTACTGGAACCGCGAAAAAGTGTTTATTTTGTTGTTTTTTATACACAAACACACACGTGACGCGAATGTTGTTGTTGTTGTTTTTTGTTAACTCGTAGTTGTAGTCTTTTGGCTAAAGCGTCGCCGACGTTTCAAAGTCTTGCACGAAAGCGTCGTCCGCAGATGGCGCTGCTGTAAACATAACACACAACACACACATATTTTTAATGTTTTTGTGGGATCTTTTTAAGGATCTTTTTTTAAGGACCTTTTTTTTTAAGATCGTTAAGATCCCTCGGAGGAATTCTCTTCGCCCGATTGATTAGTTTCCATTTTCCATTTATTTAAATGATGAGTACCTTTTTTCTTGGGCGATGGCGGCGAACTCTGACTTTGCTCTTCTTCTTGTTTCAGTCTTTTGTGTTTCGTCCGTCGGTTCTGGAACCACACTTTAACCTGATTTGGAGAATAAATGATAAAAATACAAAAAAATGAGACATTTTAGACATAATATGATGATTGATAAAAGATGGCGTGCAAATCGCAAAGTTTGGAAGGAACGTTTGAGAGAATATGACATCTGAAGAGCTTTGTAGAACCTTGTAGGGAACCTTTTGTGACATGTTTCAGGATTGAACCCCCAACATTCAATTCAATAGGGGAGAGTGAGTAGGAATGGGACATTGCCAATAATTTAAAATTTGAAAGTGTAAAAAGTTTGACACTCGCGCGTCTACGTGGCACTCGTGTTCCCGCATCTGTTCGCGTAAAATGGTGGCCTTCTGGTGTAACGCGAGAATATGGGAAGGAAAAGTGTGATTTCACTACCGAAAAGTATGTTTTTACTTCAAATATTAAACTCTTCTAAAAGTATTGTTTATAGAGGAAACGTTTTCAAATTAAGTACATTAATAGCAGTTAGGATGGTTATCATGTTATTAAATGTTTCGCAACAATCTGCCAGCTCGTTTTAATCCTACGGTGTGTTTGAGACAAATTCCTAGTGGCAGGAGGGTTGGGACACAATAGTGCGGGAGGAGAAATGGGACATATTCCCTGTTGCTGGAATTTAATGCATTTTTGCTTTTAGAACTTTAGCACGTGCAGGAGGAATCTTAAGCACGTGCAAAACAGTTATTTTTTGTCTGATGTTAAAGCTGGTGATTTTGTGTCGGTGAGATTTGCCAAGAAAAATAATGTGGGTATGAACTCGAAGAAGCTGAAATGTAATTTTTTGCGAAGAAAGGAGAATACCGCGAGTTTTAAATTTCCCGATGCGCGAGTCATAAACATGGTTACAAAAGTTGATGTCATTCTGAAGCTTCCCCAGCCTTTTCTGCGTAGAGGAAGATCAAAATGGCGGGAAATCTACACATTTTGCATCGATGTTAGTTAATTTTCAATAGTTCGTTATTTATCGTAAAAAAATTCTTGCTAAAAGGTAAAGTGTGTTCCTATTATTGCGAATAAATAAAAAAAAAATTAATTTAGTGTGGTAAAATCCTTTGTATTTTCGTTTTAAAAACAGTGTCCCAATCCTCCTGCAATGCGTCCAATTTCTTCTGCGTGCAGGAGGGACAATATGGAGAGTAGTTTTATTTCAATTATTTTTCTTATTTTGGTAATAGGAAAATATGTTCAACACTGCGCGCAATATTCCCGATAGTATAAAATAAATTTGTGAATAGAATCTGTTACGTTTTATGGTTTGTGAATAATTTTATAAAATAAAAAAGTGGAAAAATGGCCCATTTCTACCCATTCTTTCCTACAGTTATGATTTTGGGAAATAGATTTTGATATAATGTCAAGATTGAAAAGGATGGAATGATAAGAAACTGTATTATATAACCTTTAAAGGATGTTTTTTTATGTAAACTGGATGAGGCCATATCAGCCCATATCTAGCATAAGTGTTTATTTGACGCATTTTTAGGGCCATATCAGTCTAGACTATAAAACGTTATAATTTATCTTTCCCCCCCAATTTTTGATATGTGACCGTATATATTTGTGTGTTAGTAAACGTAATAGCCATACATAATATAATAATGATCCATAATACACGGCCCTAATGAAGTTATGGGGCTCACTTCCGTTATATATATATATACAATTTCCAGAGTTGCCAAGCCATGCATGGACATGTTTGTATACATGTGCATGATGGACTGCTGTATATACTTGTTTCCTCTCGTCTGCCAGAAGAGTATGGGATTAAGACATATATATGTCATTCTAATGGACCATTTCCAAAATGTGGGGGTTAAATGTTCCGCCATTTCCCCCCCTTTTTTCCACTCTCTCTCTTCTCTGATGCATGGATTTCGACAGAAGCGGCTTATTGACGCAGTAATGTTGCCGTAATTGTGGTTTGCTTCCTCGCGGAAATGGATGCGGTTTGTGGTGATCGAGAAGCTTTGGAAATGCTGATCTGTAAGCTTTTATCCCCCCTCCCCCTCCTCCGCCGCCATCATCCCCCTCCTCCTTCCCTCCTTCTTCCATCATCAAATCCATCCAGAATATAATGGATTTCGGTTGCATGGGGATGAGTAAACAGAATAATGTCGTCGAAAAATAGATGGATTTAATTTTCGTGTTTGTTTAAGGCGATATGAAAACCTTATTCTGGTTGAAAACGGGATTTTCGTGATCGATATCCGGAGGCCCTTTGAGCGACCGAGACACCCCTCGAGAGTTAGACGTGCATGGGTCTTCTTCTTCTCCTTCTTTGCGGATGGCAATGTCCTTTCTTTAAGTCTGGGGGTGTGTATACGAGTGGGGAAATGTGGAAAGATTTCGGCTGAGACTGTATTGGGGCCTTGTGGAACCTTGTAGGTCCTTGATGGAATGTCTCTGGTGACATTGGATGAGCGACCAAGACTCTTGAAAATGGGAATGTTGTCGTGGGGATCTTGAAGTCTGCGAGTCTATACCAGTGGAAAATGTGGTGTGCGAAGATTTGTGCTGAAACTGTATTGGGGCCTTGAGGGAGATTTGAGGTCCTTGATGGAATGTCTCTGGTGACATTGGATGAGCGACCAAGACCCTTGAAAATGCGAATGTTGTCGTGGGGATCTTGAAGTCTGTGAGTCTATACAAGTGGAAAATGTGGTGTGGAAAGATTTGTGCTGAGACTGTATTGGGACCTTGTGGGAGATTTGAGGTCCTTGATGGAATGTCTCTGGTGACATTGGATGAGCGACCAAGACCCTTGAAAATGGGAATGTTGTCGTGGGGATCTTGAATTTTGCGTGTCTATACAAGTGGAAAATGTGGTGTGGAAAGATTTGTGCTGAGACTGTATTGGGACCTTGTGGGAGATTTGAGGTCCTTGATGGAATGTCTGATGGCATTGGATGAGCGACCAAGACCCTTGAAAATAGGAATGTTGTCGTGGGGATCTTGAATTCTGCGTGTCTGTACCAGTGGAAAAACGTGGTTTGGAAAGATTTGTTCTGAGACTGTATTGGGACCTTGTGGAACCTTGTAAGTCCTTGATGGGATGTCTCTGGTGACATTGGATGAGCGACCAAGACCCTTGAAAATGAGAATGTTGTCGTGGGGATCTTGAAGTCTGTGAGTCTATACAAGTGGAAAATGTGGTGTGGAAAGATTTGTGCTGAGACTGTGTTGGGGCCTTGTGAGACATTGAAGGTCCTTGATGGGATGTCTCTGGTGACATTGGATGAGCGACCAAGACCCTTGAAAATGAGAATGTTGTCGTGGGGATCTTGAATTCGGCGTTTCTATACGAGGGGAAAAACGTGGTGTGGAAAGATTTGTACTGAGACTGTAGTGGGACCTTGTTGGAGATTTGAGGTCCTTGATGGAATGTCTCTGATGGCATTGGATGAGCGACCAAGACTCTTGCATTTGGGAATGTTGTCGTGGGAATCTTGAAGTCTGCGTGTCTATACTAGTGGAAAAACGTGGTGTGGAAAGATTTGTGCTGATACTTGTTGTGGGACCTTGTGGAACCTTGTAAGTCCTTGATGGAATGTCTCTGGTGACATTGGATGAGCGACCAAGACCCTTGAAAATGGGAATGTTGTCGTGGGGATCTTGAAGTCTGTGAGTCTATACCAGTGGAAAATGCGGTTTGGAAAGATTTGCGATGAGACTGTATTGGGGCCTTGTGGGAGATTTGAGGTTCTTGATGGAATGTCTCTGGTGACATTGGATGAGCGACCAAGACTCTTGCATTTGGGAATGTTGTCGTGGGGATCTTGAAGTCTGTGAGTCTATACCAGTGGAAAATGAAGTGTGGAAAGATTTGTGCTGAGATTGTATTGGGACCTTGTGGGAGATTTGAGGTTCTTGATGGAATGTCTCTGGTGACATTGGATGAGCGACCAAGACTCTTGCATTTGGGAATGTTGTCGTGGGGATCTTGAAGTCTGTGAGTCTATACCAGTGGAAAATGAAGTGTGGAAAGATTTGTGATGAGACTGTATTGGGACCTTGTGGACCTTGTGAGACCTTGCGAGACATTGAAGGTCCTCTAAGGGATGTCTCTGATGACATTGGATGAGCGACCAAGACTCTTGCATTTGGGAATGCAGTCGTACGGACCTTTAAGTCTGTGTATGAGCAGAAAAATGGAAAGATTTGTGCTGAGACTGTATTGGGGCCTTGTGGAACCTTGTAGGTCCTTGATGGAATGTCTCTTATGGCATTGGATGAGCGACTAAGACCCTAGAAAATGGGAATGTTGTCGTGGGGATCTTGAAGTCTGCTTGTAAATGTGGTGTGGAGAGATTTGTGCTGACTGTATTGAGACCTTATGGGACCTTGTGAGACATTGAAGGTCCTTGATGGAATGTCCCTGATGGCATTGGATGAGCGACCAAGTCTCATGCATTTGGGAATGCAGTCGTACGGACCTTTAAGTCTGTCTTTGAGCAGAAAAATGGAAAGATTTGTGCTGAGACTATATTGGGACCTTGTGAGACTTTGTGGGACAGTAAAGGTCCTTGATGGGATGTCGCTGATGACCTTTGAGAGACTCTTGAAATTGAGAATGCTGTCGTGGAGACCCTTAAGTCTGCATGTCTACGAGCACAGAAATGGAAAGATTTGTGCTGCTACTATATTGGGGCCTTGTGAGACTTTCTGGGACTAGTAAAGGTCCTTGATGGGATGTCTCTGGAGGCCCGGGCCCCTAAAAATCCCGGGCTGGGGGTATTTTCTCCCCCTTTTCCCCTCTCGTCAGGCCTGGGTACATGCATAGATGATCATGCATGGGCCTTTAAGGCATGCCCATATATTTTCATTTTCATGTCAATTAATGTAAATACATCTGGAATATCTGGAATACGTGGAATGGCCCATATGTAAATAGAAATCTGCATAGGGCCTAAAATTTGCCATTTTCCATATCTGGAATGTGGCCATATACGCATATATGCCCTTATATGGGCATATACATGGCCCCTCTATATTTCCACGAGGGGATTATCAACTTCAATTTGCTCGAATTAAGCCCGGACGCAGATAAGGGCACTTCATTAGAGCCTGGGGCACGTAAAAATCGTTAATCCTAACCGGTATAGAATGACGTTTAATCCGCGCACAATAACATCCCTTAATGGATATAATGTTTCTATCGACTGCTGAGCGAACCAATGAGGAGACGAGCGGAAATTAGATCAACTGGAAATGGCCCTTCATATATATATATATATCGATCCCAACCGGTTGGGATTAAAAAAAAAAGCGTTCATGTTGGCAGCGCCCTCGAGCGGTGAAATTCGCGCTAATGGCGGTTTAAGCCGACGTATTTTTTCGCCAGATGTTTGAAGAGTGGATTTTGAGGAAAGCAAACATGAAAGCGGAGTTTAATTCCGGTTCTCGTAATCGTTTCGAAATTAATTTAATATCCTTTTGATAAGGAGGGCGGAACTAAGTGCCAATGACGACTCACTCTTATAGCTGCATTGGGGATATTGGGGAATGGGGTTGGTTTTTTTTGGAAATGGAGGGGAATATATTTGGATTAAAATTATAGACGTCTTTAAATACACATTTGCAGTTTCGGGGATGAAGCAATTGGAAATGTGTTGGTGGAAAATTGGACATTTTGAAGATAGAAAATTGGCCACTTTTGGGCTACGTTGTAAAACAATAGAAAATTTTGCATGTTTGGATAAAAAATTGGACATTTTTGTATGGATGTTTGAATATTTTGGAACGAATTGGGTATTTTTTGACAAAAATTTGGACATTTTTGGATGGAAAATTGGCCATTTTTGGGCTGCATATAAAACAATTGAAATAATAAGACATTTTTCTACAGAAAATCGGACGTTTTTTGGCTGAATATAAAATTGGATGTTTTTGGATGGAAAATGGGATATTTTTGGATGGAAATTTGATCATTTTTAGATAGAAAACTGGACGTTTTTGGAGAGAAAATAGGGTGTTTTTAGATTGAAAATTGGATGTTTTTTTAGATAGAAAACTGAACATTCTTGGACAGAAAATTGGATGTTTTGGAAAGCAATTTGGACATTTTAAAATATAAAGTTGGATATTTTTTATGGAAAATTTTTGGATTAAAAATTGAATGTTTTTTTTAAATAGAAAACTGGACATTTTTGGACAGAAAATTGGACATTTTTAGATAGAAAGTTGGATATTTTTTTATGAAAAATGTGGACACTTTTGGATGGAAACTTGGATTTATTGGCTGATCAGTTAAATTATTAGCTTTATGTAATAAATATTAAACTAAATTTAGATAATTTTTTTTAGTAAATTGTAGATAATTTTTGTGTGAATAAACAACTAAAATTTAAATGCAAGACAGTTTGAGAAAGTGGTTACTAGATGGCGCTGGATGTCCCGTTTGTTATCTCCTTTTTTAGTGTGTGGGGTGAGGGGGATGAGGGAGTGAGGGGAGTGATGAGGCCATTGTGTTTAAGATCGTGGGGCAAAACGAGGCTTTTTCTGGACATTTTTTTCCGTAAAAACCAGTTTTTTGTGTTGCCAAAGTTGTATTTATTGACTTGTAAAATGAGTCTTTTATTTCGCCTTTATTTATGTCGAACATTAACTTATCTTTTTTTTTCTTTTCTTTTTGAGTCACCTTTTTCCTAATTCGGCTTTTAGGACATTCTTTTTAATTGGTCTGTTCCAAGACTTCTCATGATGAGGCATCATGGGAAAAAAGGCGGATTTCTATTTGGACGCCATCTTGGAGAACCATTCTGTATGTCAAATTGTATATTTCATAAGCCGGTGTTGGGCAGGAAGTGAGTACATTGAACGGATTTGAGTAACGAGTAAAAGTACTGAGTACATGGAGTAATTGTATGTAAATGTACTCAAAACGTACGAGTACAATGCACTCGATTATCAAAATGTACTCGTTCTGGGTGATCAAATATCTAAGTGTTGGGCAGGAAGTAAGAGTACATTAAATAGTTTAAGACCGAGTAAAAGAGTGCCGAGTACAAGGTGTAATAGAACACAAAATGTACTCAAAACGTATGAGTACAATGCACTCGATTATGAAAATGTACTCATAATGGGAGATCAAATATATGTTCCAGTGTTGGGCGGGAAGTGAGTAAATTACAAGAGTTTGAGTACCGAGTAAAAGAGTGCAGAGTACAAAGTGTAATAGAACACAAAATGTACTTAAAAGGTACAAGTGCAAGACTAATTAAGTACAACGAATTAATTTGAGTAATGAATAAAAGAGTACCGAGTACCAGGTGTAATAGAACACAAAATGTACTCAAAAGGTTTGAGTACAAAAGTAATTGAGTACATCGAATTAATTTGAGGAACGAGTAAAAAGGAACTGAATGTTAGTGTACTCAAAACGTATGAGTATAATGCACTCGATTTCCAAAATGTACTCATAATGGGCGATTATATATACCAGTATATAATTTGTTAGATATATTATATATATATATATATACACTTGTATACATGTACTTGGATATGGCTAATGTATAAAATGTATATATTATAGATAATGGTAAATTATTAAATTATATACCGATAGTTGGGTTATACTTAAATGGAACAGTCATGTATACAGTATATAATATTATATGTACAATAATATACAATTATACAGTGTATTAGATTTCAATTTGGAATATATAACGATGTAGATTATAGCGTATATTTATATATAACTTGTATACCACCTAAATTATACAAATATATAGAAGCTGGGAAGTGTTTATTTCTTTACCCCCACTGGATTTGACACATTGAAAATGGAAGTGTATACAAAAAGCCCCTCGTGGTGTCCCATAAATTAGGCTGCTTTGAGACCCACGTGATCGCCTCCCATCGATTCCATTATATAAAATAAACTATATATATATGTATACAAATTAAAATATATAAATTCAGTTCTCGTTTTAAAACATCGTATATTTCGTAAATGTCGACCATAAAAAAACAGTTTTCAAAATATTGTCTTCTTATAGGGATAAAATTGAAAGTTTACACGTTTTATTTGTATACAAATATACAAAATGTATAATTTATTGTCCCGGAAGCCTCGTATTGTGTTCACGAAATATGGACTTGTATACAACATATATTACAACCTATAATACTACATTTGTATATCGTATACGAAATAATGCTTTTTAAGAATCGTTAACAAAATTCCATGTATAATTTGAAAAATATATTTGTATAATTATATATTTTCAAGATTTGTGAACAATGTTTTCTATTTTTAATTATATAGTTTTAAACACGTATTCTATTCATGTTGCATTTAAGATGTGTTGTAGTTTATACATTTGGAATTCGTTATATATAGTGTAATTATATATGTATACAATTGTATAATTATACACTCGTTTTTCAAATTATACATTAGTTAACAAGATTATGATAAGAATACGCGTGCACGTTAAGCTCCTGCTTTAGGGGAAATTACTATTATGTATAATTTGAGATGTATAATTTTAGATATATGTATATTATATATTTATGTAAACTGTATATAATTGTATATATTTGTGTATAATTATAAATTATACATCTGTATTTCGCCTAACGTTAAGCAAACAGTACTAACAGGGATGAAATGCGGGTTGCCTGCTAACAAGGGTGATATACAAAAAGCTTGTGCGAGTATAATATTTTACATGAATTTTACATGAAATTCACATGAAAGGTCAGCTGTGTGTTTATAGCCCTGTATTCATGGACCAGTGTAGTGAGGGACCCTTAATTTTGTATGGTAATTTCATGTGTAACATGTTTCTGAAATTCCATGTTCTGAACACTACGTTTCATGTTAAGTTTATGTATATTATGCTTGCAAAAGCAACATGTTTATAACATGATGTCGAAGACTTTGTTTTATAGCATCGTATGGTTACGGTTTAGATGTGGAAACATGTTTGTTCCATTATTCTGAAAAGTATTATTTCATGGTAACTTTTACATGTTCATGTTTGTTATGAGTAACATGTTTCTAACATGATATTTAAGTATACACGTAATGACATGTATATACCATGATACTTTTGAAAACATGTTTGGGGAAACATTTCAGGTTAAAACATGTTAGTTACACTATTATGAGAAGTATACGGCTTCATGGTAACTTTACATGTTTAGTTGAAGAAGAAAACATGTTTCTGACATGTTAAGTTGCATGTCATTGTATGAATAAGGTTAGGTTAGAAAACATGTCTCCGAAAACATGCATGTTCCTAACGTTATTTTCTAAAAAATATATTTCATGTCCAGTTTATGAACTACTGTCTGTGGAAACATGTTTTTAATATTATTTTTGATCTAAACATGGTGTGGCATGTTGATAAGCTTTGGATAACACGTGTGTTTTACAACATGTTTTTTTTACATATGGTGTGAAAAACATGTTTCTGATACAATATTCTAAGGAGAATATATTTTATGTAGAGTTCATGATCTACTGTCTGTGGAAATATGTTTTAATATAATTTTGTATGTCTCCATGATATGACATGTTGATCTACGTTTAGAA
Organism: Julus scandinavius; assembly: GCA_034696685.1. Classification (NCBI taxonomy): domain Eukaryota; kingdom Metazoa; phylum Arthropoda; class Diplopoda; order Julida; family Julidae; genus Julus; species Julus scandinavius. The sequence goes on along the minus strand of JAQGAE010001918.1, from coordinate 9,057 downwards.
ACACGTGTTTTAATACATGTTCTTTACATATGATGTAAAAAACATGTTTATAACACTATTCGAGTATGTAGTTAATGATCTACTGTCTGTCAAAACATGTTTTAATATTATTTTTTATGCAAACATGATATGACATGTTGTACTTTTGGTAACCCGTGTGTTTTAAAACATGTTTTTTTTTACATGTGGTGTGAAAAACATGTTTCTATTACAATATTCTAAGGAGAATATATTTTATGTAGAGTTCATGATCTACTGTCTGTGGAAATATGTTTTTAATATAATTTTGTATGTCACCATGATATGACATGTTGATTTACTTTTGGTAACCCGTGTGTTTTAAAACATGTTTTTCCCACCATATGTGAAAAACATGTTTCTGACATTGATTTCTAAAGTATGCACCAACAACACTATAGTATGTATAATCCCCTTTATCACCTTTTTGATCTGTTAAGTCCTCTTAAGTCGAGGTCCTTTATTAAAAAGTAATTGCTCTGCTTTTTAATCTCCCCTTTTTGACTTTTAATAGGAGGGACCTCTTTTCGATCAAAGGACCTTTTCATGCGTGGGGCCTTTTTTTTGGAAAATGCGAAATTTGATTTTCTGCATGAGTTAGTTGTTGGGATTAAAGATGAAAACATGTGGTTTTTGGAGGTGGACCCTGCTTTGGAAAAAAGGACCCTGAAGTGACTTTGAAATATAAACGAATTGGGCAAAAGGGCGTTAAATCCGGGCTTAAAACCCACTTAGGACCCTAATTATGGAATAACGGGGTGCACCAACACTCAAAACTGACCCAATCGATTTATTTAACGATCCATCAAGAAGTTAATTGGCTTTGGCCCCCCTCGAGGAATTCTTAGGGCCTAGATGAAGCCAAACTAACCCTAATTTATTTTCAACTGCATTCGTGTGATCTAAACATGTATACAAGGGCTTTGACAAATGTGTCGAAAATGTATAATTTAAAAAAACAGGCTTTCGTGGACAGTATATAATTCATTGTATACATATATAATTTGCTATAAGAGTAAATTTAAGCTGTGTTTTAAGTATATCGGTATAAGGTCTTATCGTAATTTATACATGTATACAAGAGATGTATAATTTAATATATTTTTAAAATCTGAAATAATTTTTTTTATTTTATATTATTTTTTAATATATTATTCAAATTGTGAATTGGAAAATGTATAATTTGCGACGAATATACATAATTATGTATAATAGAATAGAATATAGTATATATTTCAATATATATAGTATATAATATGTATTAATTCCAAAAAATTCCAGTTTTCAAGAATATGAGTTGTATATTTAATATAACTTGGAAATATATAATATACAGTATAATATCGTTGTATAATTCGTTTTTCTCTTGTATATATTCGATATATACTACATAAGGAGGCGTTTTGATATTATACATATAGTTTTGGATTTAAGATATTATAAATGTACATATTCTATATTTCAATATACATATATAATTGCACAATAAGTGTATATAACATTATATTTATGAGGGCAGACATTTTATATAATGTATATAATTTATGCCGCTCACATGTATAATAAGGTGTATATAAATTGAACATTCGAGACAATGTATAATTTCCCTTTGAACGTGTGATTTCCATATAGGGCCGTTGTATACAAGCCCTTTGTTGGATTTTAATGGCGGCTGAGGAAGCTCTATTGTCAGTTGTGTGAATAGAACGGCGACAACAATGCCCCCTGGCGGTACGAATTCACCCCGATGCCCATTGAGCCACCAATGGGCTTTAATCCCCGTTTCACCCGGCCCTAATTGTTATCGGATTAAAAAGGCACTGAGTGGTAAACGATCCATCGCACGCAATTTCACCAAAAATCACGGCTTTTATTCCCCCCCCCCTCTCATCACCCTCTTTTAGCCCCACCCCTCGACACCCCTCCTTCTCAAAAAGGGGGGAAATTGACGACATGGGAAATGATCGGGTGTTTCGCCGTTTATTCGAGCGCCGTTAATGCTACAGTTATAAGGTTAGGACCATTGGATAGAGCGTGGAAATCACTAAGTAATACTCTCTCACAGTTTTCGGGTATCTTAAGTAGTTTTCGAGTTACTTGAGATTGAATCTTGAGCAAGTGGAAAATAGTGTTTTTGGGAAATGGTGTTTGTGGAGGGTTTTTGCCCTTAATTCTAGTGGCGTTTGGACCTTTGGGTAGAGCAAGGAAAGCACATAGAAATACTCTCCCACAGATTTTGGGTATCTTCAGTAGTTTTCGAGTTGCTTGAGATTGAATCTTGAGCAAGTGGAAAATAGCGTTTTTGGGAAATGATGTTTGTGGAGGGTTTTTTGACCATAGCTCTAGTGCCGTTTGCCGTAGAGTCATGAGGTTTGGACCTTTGGGTAGAGCAAGGAATGCACATAGAAATACTCTCCCACAGATTTTGAGTATCTTAAGTAGTTTTCGAGTAACTTAAGATTGAAGCTTGAGAAAGGGAAAATGGCGTTTTGGGGAAATGGTGTTTGTGGTGGGTTTTTTGACCATAACTCTAGTGCCGTTTGACGTGGAGTCATGAGGTTTAGACCTTTGGGTAGAACAAGGAAAGCACATAGAAATACTCCTACACAGGTTTTGGGTATCTTAAGTAGTTTTAAAGTTACTTGAGATTGAAGCTTGAGAAAGTGAAATGAGCGTTTTTTGGGAAATGACTATCCACTGGTGGTTTTTTGACGTTAACTCAAGTGCCCTTTGTCGTAGGGTCTTGGAGTTTGGGTCTTTAAATAGAGCGGGAAAAGCACTAAGAAATTCTCATTCACAATTTTCGGGTATCTTAAGCAGTTTTTGAGTTACTTGAGATTGAAGCTTGAGAACGTGAAATAAACGTTAAGTGAAAATGACTACCGACTGCTGGTTTTTTGACGTTGACTCAAGTGCCCTTTGTCGTAGAGTCTTGGAGTTTGGGCTCATTAAATAGAGCGGGAAAACCGCTAAGAAATTCTCCTTCACAATTTTTGGGTATCTTAAGCAGTTTTCGAGTTACTTGAGATTGAAGCTTAAAAAAGTTGAAATAAGCGTTTTGGAGAAATGGAGTTTGGTAGAGGGATTTTTGCCCCTAATTCTATAGTGCCGTTTGAAGTAGAGTGACACTGATTGGACCGTTGGATAGAACGCGAAAAGCACTAAGAAATTCTCCTTCACAATTTTTGGGTATCTTAAGTAGTTTTTGAGTTACTTGGAATTTAAACTTAGTGAAAATAAGCGCATTGGGGAAATGGCATTTGTAGAGGTATTTTCCTCTAACTCTATACTGTTTGACGTAGAGTCATAGAGATTGGACCATTGGATAGAACGCGAAAAGCACTAAGAAATTCTCTCTCACAGTTTTTGGGTATCTTAAGTAGTTTTCGAGTTACTTGAGATTGAAGCTTAAGAAAGTTAAAATAAAGCATTTTGGAAAATGACTCTTCAGCCGCAATGTTTTGCACTTTACTCAACTGACGTTAATCGTATGGACCTATGGTTAATACCGTTGGATAGAGCGTGAATTGCACTAAGAAATCATCTTTTACACTATTGGGCCATCTTAAGTAATTTTCGAGTTACTTGAGATTGAATCTTGAGAAAGTGAAAATAAGCATTTTGAGAAATGACTACCGAACGCCGGGTTATTGCCGTTAACTCGAGCGCCGTTAATCGCAGGGTCACGTGGGTTATGGCGTTCGATAGAGCATGAAAACCATGAATAATCACCAATTCACACAATTTGTGTAACTTGAGTAGTTTTCGAGTTACTTGGGTTTGAATCCAGAAAATAGTGAAAACAATTGGCATTTCGGCCCATTGCTTTTGAACATGTGATTTTGTAGACAAAAATTAGATGTAAATATTAGTAAACGACCTGTTTTGGCCAAAATTACCAAAATTTCAATTATTTGTGTTCTTTTTTCGGTAGGGGCCTCTACATGCATGGACTTTAAAATGACAGTTAAGTGATCATGAATGTAGTCTATTTTTGGTGAAAAATCTGGTTTAAAATATTAATTTTAACATTTAAATATCATAAAATATCCAATTTTTGTCCAAATTTGATATATTTTTAACCCAATATTTCATTTTTAGTTATAGTGTCAATTGGCAATTTTTCCATTCCTTCGTTGATGCATTTTCCCGCTAGGGGCCCCCGCATGCATGAACTTTAAAAATGTACACCTATACAGATCATAAATATACATTCAATTTTTCATTTAAATATACATTTAAGTAAAAAGTATTAAATAAATACCTATAGTATTCAAAAATGAAATGTATAAGTATGTTTTACCAAAATTTGACTCATTTTATATTACATTTCTCATGTGTGCAGGTACAGGGTTTGCACAAGGCTGCTTTTATTTATGCCGCCAGGGGCCTCCTCATGCATGGACTAAAAATATGTTTCAAGCAGTAGATTGTCTTTCTCGCTAGGGGCCCCTCCATGCATGGACTACCTGTAATGGGCACTAATTATTTAAGCCTAAAACACCTTAATTGAATACTTTTAAGGCTACTTTGTACGGTATTATCTTGATTATCTTGACCCGCCAGGTGGCCCTACATGCATGGACAGTAAATGTGCCCATAAGCAGTGAAAAATGCATTTAATACTATCAAAATTTATCCAAAACTATTATAATGCTACTTTCCAGTGCATGCTGATGTGTTAATTTCTGGATAAGGGCCCTTACATGCATGGACAATGAATTTTGTCAATAAATAATATTAAATTGGGAAATTTTAAATTTCAGGACTCTGTGTAAATATTTTTAAGAGAAAATGTGCTGTTTTTATGCTATATAAGGCCTTCCATGCATGGACAGTAAACATCATATGCTCTAATATTAATCATTTTTAAGATATATTTGTATATATACAAATATTGTAGCTTATAAGCTACAATAAATTCTAGTTTTTTTGGTGTTAATTTCAGTGTTTTAGTCACAAATTTTGTACTTGAATGCACATTTAAGGCTATTTTCAAAGGCATATTGTTCATACGCTCTCCCGCTAGGTGTCCCTGCATGCATGGATAAAAAGTACTTCGGTATCTGCAATACCGTAAATACTATTAAATACCAAAAATTGAAACTGTAAATATTTTTTGAGATAAAATACTATAAATTTTAATTGTTTTTTGGTGAAATTTGCTCTGAAATTCTCTGTATTTTAGCTAAAAATGTCGTACTTGCGTGGACATTTAAGGCCATTTTCAAGGGTATTTTCAAATGCATAATTTTGATACACGTTCCCACTAGGGGTCCCGGTATGCATGAACAATGAAAATATCGGAAATTTTGTATGTATATATATTTTAATATAAAATACTATAAATACGGAATTGTATTTTTGTTGAAATTTGCCATATTTTAGCTGATAATTTCGTACTTGCATGCAAACTCTTAAGGGTAATTTCAAAAACAATATGTTGATAGAAACTCTCGCTAGGTGTCCCTGCATGCATGAACATTAAAAACAACCTTATACAGTATCTAAATACTATAAATACCGGAAGATTCAAATGTGTATATTACTATAAATAGTAATTGAATTTTGTTGTTGCGAAATTTGTCATATTTTAGCCACTCTTGAGGTATAATTTCAAAGATAATGTTGCTACAAACTCCCGCTAGGACTCCGCATGCATGGACATTAAAAACATCCTTATACATTATCTAAATACTATAAATACCGGAAGTTTCAAATGTGTATATTACTATAAATAGTAATTGTATTTTTTTGCGAAATTTGTCATATTTTAGCCACTCTTGAGGTATAATTTCAAAGATAATGTTGCTATAAACTCCCGCTAGGTACCCCTGCATGCATGGACAACGAAACTGTCACCTGTCCATGCATGGTTATACACTCCATGCATGTGTATAGTTATAATACACTCTCCGAGAGTGATTAATGGCGGAAATTAGTAATTGATTTTTTTTTGTTGCGAAATTTGTCATATTTTAGTCGCTCTTGAGGTATAATTTCAAAGATAATGTTGCTACAAACTCCCGCTAGGTGCCCCTGCATGCATGGACAACGAAACTGTCACCTGTCCATGCATGTGTGTAGTTATAATACACTCTCCGAGAGTGATTAATGGCGGAGATTTAGGCCTATGTGTGATTTTTTTTTTGTTGCCCACCGCCCGCAGCCTCTGAAGTTGGGCGTGGTTTAAACGGTCAGAAATTTGTTTTCTAATGAAATTCATTGGTCAAATAATTACGCTCGTGAAAAAGACATCAAAATAAGCGATGGCTGCTGAGAAGATAATAGGTTGAAAGGACAGGTTGGCAGCGCCCCGTAGCGACAGAGTCCATTGAGCTCCGAGTGGAAGTGAAGCTGCCAGAGATGATGATAATAACAATAACAATAATCGTAATAATGAATTTTTTATACCTCGGCCTTTTAACCTTTTTTTTTTTTTGTTTTTTTTTGTTTTTTGAAGAGGGCTTTTTTCGGATACATATAACGTGTTTTCGCGGTGACGACACGGTTTTTGGGCATTTTGGGGGTCGTAAATTAACCCCGTGGCGAATAAATTAGGCGGTAAATTAATCAAAATATATACAGCGGAGTCATAGATGCCTCTGGAGGCCTCTGGAGAGGACATTGTTGTCGTTAACAATGTTTAAAGGTGGGAATTAAGATGACAACAATGACATTTTTACGCGACACCTTAAGCTAATAATATCCCTCTTAATTCACATCCCACACCACTTTTAATCTACACACACCCTGTAGTGTATATAGATACAAATACAGAGGGGAGGAGGGGGTTAATTGTTACGATACACCGCATGGATTTCATATTTTCATGGGCGTTATCTATATTTCAACTTATATAATTTGTAGAAATCATATTTCAGTTTTGGGCTTTGCATGTTTTTAGAAATTGATGCTCATAACTTTGGATATTTTTTAAGTTGTGGTATATAATGGAGGAGGAAGACGTGTTTTTTTGGGGGGGAAGGGGGATAATGGATATGTGTAGAGAAATTTATATGAAGTTTGTAATTCTCAAATTATAAGTTCGTGGGCTGTGTTTTTTGAGAAATTGTTTCAGGAGAAAGTCTTAAAATTGGTTTGTGGGATTAAAATAATGAAATTTTTGGTGCTTGTTCAAAGTATTGTGCTGTTTTTCTTTGTTTTTAGTACAAATTCAAAGGATATGTTTTTGAGAAATGCAAGGAATCAAAAGTAATTAAAGTAAAATGTAATCAAGGAATGAGTTAAGTTCGTAAATCGAGGTTTCATTGTATATATTTTTGAGAAATGCGTGAAAATCAAAAAAAAAATTTTTTGATAAATGATTATAATTTGATGCTATATATACAGTTGCATTCATTTATTTCTGTACATTTTGTATTCAATTATATACTCTTTGTACTCGGTACTTTTTTAACTCGTTACTCAAATTTATATAATGCTCAATTACTGCCCAACACTGCTGTAGAAATTGTTAAAATATCTGTCCTTAAATATTAGAGAAAGGATAATGAAAAGATTTGAAGTTTTGAAAAAGTTATGCAAAACGATTTTTAGCTATAAAGATTAGTCGCGAAGAGTTGGGTTTTATTTCTGAGAAATTATACGATGAAACAAAAATTAAGATTATTTTTATATATTGAAAGTCTTAGTTTAACAGAAATCAAAATTTCTTTTATATTTCATTTAATTTCATGAAATTTATCCATTCTCAATCGTACCATATTTTTTTCGCGCAAAATTTCCCTCTTTATGTCACTGATATGGGATTTTTTTAAAAAAGTTATTTGCATGGTTCTACATATCATGAAACTTCTCACAATTATTGTTCTCCCAAAATTTCATGAATTTTGTATAGATCTTTGGTTCTACATGTCATCAAATTTCTTTAAAAAGGCCACATTTCTCCCAATAATTTCAAGAATTTTGTATAGATCTTTGGCTCTACTTGTTGATGTTTACAGACATCACATTTCTCCCAAAATTTCATGAATTTTGTATAGACCTGTCATGAAATTTTTTTTAAAATGTCATGAGTTTCTTTACAGACATCGCATTTCTCAATAATTTCATGAAATTTTGTATAGATATTTGGTTCTACCTGTCATGAAATTTCTTTAAAAATGCCATGAGTTTTTTACAGACATCACATTTCTCCCAATAATTTCATGAATTTTATATAGATCTTTGGCTCTACCTGGCATGAAATTTCTTTAAAAATGCCACATTTCTCCCAATAATTTCAAGAATTTTGTTCCACCAAATATTTGTATAAATTGTATTTTTGTGTGAATTTCTTACCTGAGTTTCCGTTAGACTTAGCGTTTGTGCCAAATGTTTTCTTTCGGCTCCGACTACGTAGTGATTTTTCTCAAAAGCGTGCTCAAGTTTGAGTAACTGAGACGGAGAAAATGCTGTACGAATCCTCTTGGGCTTTCGGAAGGGTTGTAATAAAAAGGCTGGGGCATCGGGACCTAAAATAAATAAAAAAATAACAACAATGGATCAATATTCCTCGTTTTCTTTATTCCTACGCCATGGTGAAAAAAAAACAATAGAAACCAATAGAGATTTCTATTGTTATTTGGACACTTTATTGATTTTTAATTGTTTTCTATGGTTCCTGTATTGACTTCTATTGGCTTCTACTGACTTTTATGGTTTAGCTGTGTTGACTGAACAATAGAAAACAATTAAAACCAATAAAAACAATAGAAAACAACGTTCCAAATAACAATAGAAATCTCTATTGTTTTTTTCACAAGGGTAATAATACACTATTCAGAATTATATAATATATTCACGGGATTTGTGAGAAATATAATTTCTATATAATGTGAATTTTGGGTGTATACAAATATTTTAATTTGTTATATATTTGGTATAATATATTTTAATGTTTATTATGTATTTATGAGTAAGTTCATTGGAAGTATATAGTATATATATATATATAGTATACTTGTATATTTGAATACAAAAATTCAATACAACATTTAATAATTTTATAAAATATATTTTTTAAATATAATTCAA